>VZTB01037519.1:13907-33907 GCA_013397245.1 Thryothorus ludovicianus
AATCCTGTGTTCCCACATGAGGATAGCAATCCAAACCTGCTCCTCTGGTTTTGGGGAAAGGTCTCAGGGCAGGGACCCAGGGCACACCATGAGCCCATTCCCAAACCCCTCTTTCCCCCCATCACTGACCTCTCTACCTGTAATTTTATCCCTGAATAAATTTCTTTCACTATTTCGCTTCCCCCACCACCCCAAACCCAGGCTTGTCCTGCGCTTGCTTTCATTAGAATAAAATAATTCCTTTTTTGTGTCTTTTACCTGGCTAAACCTTCAGCTTTTCCCAGGTCCTTCAGCTCCTTAGGAATTTTATTATCAATACAGGATGGATAATATGGAATCAATGAGTGCTTTGTGGGAGCTGTGGGACTCTGAGCTTGTTCATAAATAAACAGAAAAGAGGGAGAGGATGAGTTTGAGGGTTTGATTCCTGAAGAAAGAGGTGCTGGAGCACACAGAAATCTTCTCTAAAAGGCATTTTTCTGCTCTTTTGTGTTTTTAATTTTAGCACCAAGTGACTGTGATCATCTCCCTCATGCTCGTGGGGGTGGTGACTCTGGGAGAGAATCCTGCACGTGCTCCTTGCTCTTCGTTATCTCAAATTACACAAATGATTTTAAAACATATGTCAATAGGCTTTTAAGCAAGCAGATTCTGTTCTGATTAATTAATCATACAGTTTCTCAGCTTCAAATGAACTTTTCTAATGACAAGTATTAATTTTTAAATTTTTTGTGGCTGTTTGTTTTCACGCATCTGCATACTGCTTAGTTTGAACTTATTAATTAGAATAAATAAAAAATAAGGGAAGCAGCAGGTGTTCTCTAATGTCTTCTACAAAGAATCTTATTCTTTAAATTTTACCAGATTATTTTATTCCTGCTGTTTCACGCTGCAGGTTTCACAACAGAAATATTTTCTTTTATTCACATGAGACTTTTTTGGGGGTTTTTTGTTGGCGATTTGAAGGCTGTCATGGTTTGTGGAGAAGAAAACATTCTTATAATGTCTCCTTGCTGCTCCATGACTGATTTTACACGGACTCAGGAGTGAGTTTTAAATAAGTGGATTAGCCCAAAATATTCTGGGCAAGGTACAAAGGGAAATGTGGTTTTTTTTCCTTTTTTCCTCCCAATTTCACTTTCAGAGGAGTGTTTGTTTGTGTTAGGCTGGATTATTTTTGGATGAGAAAAATGGGTGCATTATGTATTTGTCTGTCACAATATTTATTTTTTAAGCTGAAGGGCTCAGTCTTCTGAATATGAGACCAAAGATGAGAAGCTATTAATTATTATAATTATTATTATAATTTTAATTATCACTATTATTATTTTACTTTTATGGAAGTTTTCTAAGGCTCTCCACAAGTTCAGACCTGGGGCATGTGGAGCAGCCTCTGTGGCTGGGGAGTGCAGTGAGGATGGGTTTGGGGATGCAAGAAAATTCCCCATTTCTTGTCCCTGACCTCCTGTGGAAGAGAAATCCCAGGGTGGTACCTGAGAGGGAGGACAAAACACCCAATCAAAGATATTAAATATCAATTTCCAGCCATGAGTTGTTTAACACATGTTAAAAATGAGGAATATCCATGTTTAGTGGGGTCCCAGGGATGACCTGCCTGGAGTCACACACCCCTCCCACACTTCTATTTCCCTTTTCAATTTTTTAAAACAAATTTCAAATGGACAAATCAGAAATTCCAGCCAACAACGGAGTTAAAATGGAACGAGTGGGCATCACCTTTTCCTGCATCTTGCCTGAAAAACTCTCCTCCTTTTTTTTTATTTTATTTTTTTTTTTCTTCATTGTTCTCCCTATTTTATTTTTAATTAAAAGCCAGCTGGGACGCGCGGCGACTGGCGCGGGAAGCTAAAAAAGCAACTTGAAAGTTTGATGGGGGGAATCGTTTCCGCGCGTCTCGAGCGCCGGGCGAGGATTAGAAACAATTTAAAAGCTTTCCCATCCCAACGTTATCCATCAGAGGCCCCTCGGAATGCCCAGATGGATATGGGACTGGACAAGGCTCTGGTTCCTTTCAGAGAGCTGCCTCGACCTTCTGGGTTTTTCCTCGGGCATTGATGTTTGGTGCACATGAAAGGATTTCTCCAGGGGTTTCTCCAAGGGTTTTGTGGGAAGTGAAGCAGATTGGGTGAAGCAAGAATGCAGACTTAAGTTCTCTCTGTGTTTTTTTGGTGGGAGAGAACTGACTCCTGCATTATCTCACAAACACATAGGAAACATAAAAAGGGGAAATTATGCAGAAAAACATAAATTATGTAGATGCTGGAAAGCCTATGCAAAACATGATATGTGCACATAATAGCATATTTCCCTAGGGTCTAATTGCATCCTTTGGGTACCTTTTGAAGCATCTGAATATTCAGAAGAAAGCAAATTTATTGTAATTTACAAAATATCACAAAAAATAAGGTTGATACAATGATGGATGTCGTAATGGAAACTCACTCTTCAGTTGTCGTCTCAAAGTTGACCGAAGACTAAAATGTAATAAATTAGTGCAGCTGTTGTGTGGGGGATAGAGCTGCTCCCCTCAGCCCATCAGCCCCTTTCCCTTGCAATCCTGGTGCTTTTCCAGATGTTTTTTGGCAGGTCCTCGGTGCCATCCCGTGCCAGGGGAGCTGTGGGTGATAAGGGGCTAGTGTTTATTTTCTTCCCAGGAGCTGGAATTTAGTCAGGGCAGAGGAGCTCCCTGACAGCCCCGTGGAGTGGCTCGAAGGGGATGTGATGGTGCCAGAAATGATCGCCAGGAATTTTGGCACTAGGAATTCTGGGTTCCCACCAACTGGATGACCTCCAAAACTGACAGAGGTTTCCCTGCATCAGCAAACAGGGAATCTGCAGATAATCCAAATGCCCCTGGACCAATTACAGCTGCCCTCAGCCATCCTTCTCCTATCAGGAGCTGTTGGGAAACTGGGGATCAGCCACCAAAATCTAAATTTATTCCTCTCTCTTTGAAATGGCTTCACTGCTTTGAACTGCAGAGCCAGCAGGCGAAGGGGAACAATGGGAAGTTCTTGCTGAGCCACGTTTTAACATTTTTCCAGAGGCAGGAGGTTTTTGTAGCTCTTCTTTGGGAGCTGTTCTCTCATCAAAGGCTGACTCAGATGCCCCAACCACCTCTCCCTGGGCTCCCCTTCCAAGGATTCTCATCAGCCCCTGGCTCTGGGGAGCACAGGCTGCTCCTCCTGCAGTGCCTCCTTTGCATGGAGGCTGGAGGAGCTCCTCTGGATCACTGCGATCTCTAAAGCTGCTCATATTTCAGGTCAGGCAGGTGCAGGCATTTGCTTTGGAGAACAAACTCCTTGGAAGAGGGAGCTATCCATAGATTTAAGGGTTTTCCCAGTAAATATTGAAGGAGCATTTACATTTTCCATTTAGTGACTGATCTGGGGCTGTCTCTGGACAAGATTCTGAGCAATGTCCTCTAGAGGTGACCCTGCTTGAGTGAAGGCTTGGACTGGATGACCTCCAGTGGTTTTCCAGCCTTAACCATTCCATGATTTCTACTCATTGTTATGAAGGCACAAGAAAGAACATCAGATTCTGAGCAGGCATCACTGCACAAACCTTGCTCTGTTAAAAACACTTAAATTGGTCTTTTTGGCCACAAAATACTGAATCCCAAATCCAAACAGTATTTGTGATTCGATATTTTGTGGCCAAAATTTGATCCCGGGATGATTTGGTTCCAGCACATTTTTCCTCTGCATAGCCTGTTTTATAGGAATTTGTCTGCTGACCTGAATGCAGAGAAATTTGGGACCTCTGTGACAAGCAGGAAGCTGTGCTTGATTTAAGAATCAGGATTTTAACCTTTGTCCTTGTTCAAAATATCCACACCCCATGCAAAGAACAAGCAGAGCCTTTAGGTGATGGCCTGGAAAAAGAACCCCCAGGAAGATACCGTGAAAAATCAGGGAAGTTTTTGACACATTACCTAAATTTTAAGTGCATTTAAGAAGTTTTAAGTGTACCTAAGAAGTTTCCCTCCTTCTCTGGTGACTCAGACCATGTCAAGGGCAGTGTTTTATTCTGTGCCATGTAAAGTGTTGACCCTGAGACTGTTCCCTTCTCCCAGGGAATCCTGGAAGTTTTTGGATGGAGTTGCTGGGATTTTCCATCTCTTGCTCTGCCTTCCTGAAAAAACAGTGAGGAGAGGGCACCTTTGGGCACCTTGGGGTGTTGGCATTATGGAAGTGTGGGTCCCACTCTGGTGGCACAGGGAGGGCACCCCAATCCCTGCCTGGTGTCCGTGCTCTGCCATTCCCTGCTCTCGCCTCTCCCCAGCATCCCTGTATGCAAGGAATGTGTCCAAGCTTCCCCACGCCTGGAATTTAAATACAGAAATGTCCTGCACAGATCTGTTGTTGGTTGGTAATGTATTGTCAGCTGTCCTGCCAGCCTTTTTATCTTCTGATTAGCTTTGAAATCATTGAAGCCGGTGAAGATTCGTTTGTTATCCCAGTCCTCCGAGGACCAGAAATCCAGTGATGGTGTGGATGTGCTCTGAGGCAAGTTCCCATTTGTAAGATGGATGATGATTGCTTGTCGATACTAAGAAAAAGAGCTTTGTCAAATCTGAAGTTGTCTCCTTTCTTAATGTAAAATATTATTTTTATTTTCACGCTCCGAGAAAATTGTGATGCTGAGAGCAGTAGGCAAAGGAAAAAACAACCACTACCCCAAAACCCAAGGTGACTCGGATGTTTGTTTATTTGTCTGCTTTTGAGGTGTGCAAGATGGTTTTTTTTTTGTGGTTTTTTTGTTTCTTTTTTGTTTTTCAGAAAAAAAAGCTGTCAAGGGAAAGAAAATACTTTTATGATAAGCTCGTGCAGGTTTACAGGAATTTTCTTTCTTTAATGAGCAAAGATGTAATCTTTGCCTGCTCTCTCTAATCATCTCCCTGAGATGTTCTCACTCTTGTACTTTCAGTGGATCACTCCAGGATTTAGTGGGGTGTGGCTGAGTTTTGGAAAGGCTTTGAGAGCCGGGAGCCGTGGTCACCACCTGCAGGGGCACGCCCAAAGGCACCTGTGATTGCAGAGAGGTTTCCTTCAGAGCATCCCGGGACAGGGTTAAAGCACAGCCAGGTCAGAAATGAGGTGGCTGCAGATATTTCACAGAATTCCAGAATGATTTGAGTGGGAAGGGACCTTAAAGCTCATCCCATTCCCCCCCTGCCATGGCAGGGCCACCTCCCACTGTCCCAGCCCCAGTGTCCAGCCTGGCCTGGGACACTGCCAGGGATCCAGGGGCAGCCACAGCTGCTCTGGGCACCCTGTGCCAGCCCTGCCCACCCTCCAGGCAACAATTCCTGCCCAAAATCCCATTGAAATCTCCCCACTTAAAGCCATTCCCTGTGTCCTGTCCCTCCATCCCTTGCTCCCAGTCCCTCTCCAGCTCTCCTGGAGCCGTTTCAGGCCCTGGCAGGGTTTTATTGAGCTCTCCCTGGAGCTTCCAGGTGAGCACCCCCAGCTCTCCCAGCCTGGCTCCAGAGCAGAAGTGTTCCCACCTTTGGAAAATCTTTGCGGCCTCCTCTGGGTTTGCTCCAGCAGCTCCACATCCTTCTGATGCTGTGGACTCCAGAGCTGGATCAGGAGGGTCCTCATCAGAGTGGAGTAGAGGGAGAAATCACTTCCAAGTAATTTCTAACAAAAACTCATTTGAATTCCTCAGAGTGAAGTCGGCCACTAAAGCTGGGATTTGTCAGGACATGTTTAGCTAGGCTTAGCTCAGAGCAGGGCCTTGCTTGGCTCCCCCTGTGACTCTGGGGGAATAATGGGAATTTGTACAGCTTCACTCCTGCCCCCAGTGGAGCTGGGTGCCCTTGGGTGCTCAGGGGAGCTGAGCTCAGTCCCAATGTCCTCTCAGCTGGATGCAGCGAGTCTGTGCTCGGGGCAGTGGGAGATGGATTTGGTCCTCCTGGTGATGCTTTGTTCTTCAGCTGCTTTTATACACCTGAGGGAGATGACCTCCAAATTTTTCTGTGCTTTTCCCCCATTCCCCCCAGCCAAACACCTCTGAGCTGGGTGTGAAACCACGCACTGCACCCCTGAAAAAATCTGTGTTTTCCTGGAGAAATGAGAGTGTGGCTGTGTAAGTGAGCTCACACCCTCTTGTTTTCTCATGGTCTGACTTCACCTCCATCACCCCCCGTTCCCTTCAGCCCTCCCCTTCTCTCCCTGGGTTTTTCCATGCCATAAAATCAGGAGCCAGGCTCTTTACGACCCAGCAGGAGCTGTGTCTTTCTGCTTGTTTGCTCTACAAAGACTTAACAGACTTTTGGCCACTGTGAAATAACTCAGACCAACCTGAGGGTGACTGGGGCTGGCTCTGTGCAGCTCTTGCTCTGCATTTCCCGTTCCAAAACTTCAATGGCAATATCTTTTTCCTCTAAATCCTGTAATGGGACAAGGAACAAAGTTTGTTGTGATTTCTTTCTTCAGGAATTTATAAATCGCATTCTCAGTAAGGGCTGTGCAGAGAGCTTGCAGTTCAAAATGAAGAATCATTTCAGTAATGTGGGTTTTGTTGGTTTAAGAGGAAAAATACTCCTAAATCCTACTCCCACCTTTGACCTTCCCTCCCTGGGAGGGAATAGATAAGCAAATGGGAAAACTGGGGGTGTGGGAAGGAGGATAAGGAAGGTATTGGCTTTGAGCAGAACTCTGTCCTACGAGTCTGTGAATGTATTGTGAGCATATCTGCGAATATATTGCAATTATTAATCCTATAAGTGATGTCATGGCTCCTTGGCAGCAGCACAGAGCCCCTGGGACACCTCTGGAGCGAGTCAAAGGAAGCAGCAGTGGCTGTGAACACATCAAGGGATGCCTTTGGCTCGCTGGGCGTCAGCTCCGTGGGGCCAAACCGCTCCCAGCGGAGGGGCCGGAGCTCAGGGGTGTGCACAGGGAGGTCAGGCAGGCCCTGTGCTCCAGGGAACACCACGAGCACAGGGGACACCACGAGCACAGGGAACACCACGAGCACAGGGAACACCACGAGCACAGGGAACACCACGAGCACAGGGCACACCACGAGCACAGGGCACACCACGAGCAGGGCCCGGGAGCTCCCGCCTGGAAAAGCCCAGGGTCCCTCTGAACCCTTTCCAGCGCCGCCAGCCAAGGAGCCGCGGGTTTATGGTTTCACACGTCTTCATTTCTGGAGATTTAAGTGGGCCAGCAGTGCTGCTGGGGATTAACCCGGAGTTAAAAAAGGCATTTATGAGGTGGGAGGATGTGGAGTGAAATGCTCCTCGTGTCTCCAGGGGCTGGGTTAACAGCCTGTCCCTGCGGGCCTGGCACTTGTGCCCTGAAGGTGACAACAGCACCAGATTCCAGAAAAAATGGTGCAGCAGCTCTTCCCTTTGCTTGGGAATCCCACTGCACTCAGTGAGGAGCCATAACCCAGGGTATTTATGATGACTTTCCTAAAAACCAGTGCCCTGTGCTGGGCTGTGCCCAGGGTTCTGCTCTGTCCCTGTGCAAGCTCTGGGACAGCCACACAGAGAACAGAGCAAGATTAAAAAACTCCTGTAAAGATTGGACCTTTCACTGGTGTCCACATGGTTTTGATGAGCAAACAGGAATTATTTTATTTGAAAGGTGGAGGGGAAAGGTGCAAACTGCAGCCTTGTGGTGTTTCCCATACGGGTGTAGATAACCAGCTTGATTAGCCAAGCCTGGAAATATTTCTCCTTATGAAAAATAAGTGTTAACTTTGTTCAGTGCTGCCTCGTGGAGGACAGGCCTGAGAAAAGGGCAGGAAAATGAAATATGCTTGCATGGATCCCATCATGGATGCATTCACACTCAAAACTCCCCGTAGCAAGGCACAGAGATTCCAGCACAACGAATTTCTATCTGTTTTCCAAAATAACAGGGAAGCCTCTCATCAGTGACACAGATTAGAGACTGAAAAAAAGTCCCTGCTGCACCCGTGCCTGTATGCACAAGATTAATGCAGAGGAAAAGTTCCCTGTCCAAGCCCACCACCCACACATCTGCTGACCACCCTCCCCTGCTCGGGCTCCGTGGCTCCACACGAGGTGAGGATGGAGATGATTAATCAGGGGCTGCAGGAGATGCTGAACGTTTGTGGCCCTGCAGAGCCTGGGGTTGCTGCTGTCTGCAGTGAGGATTTGGGGAAGGCTCTCAGTTGCCAGACAGGGATAGAAGATAAAGGACTCCACCAAACTGGGTTAAAAAAAGGGTGTTTCTGTGAAACTCGTAGGATGTAAAAAATCAGTGGCTTTGCAGAGCTCTGCTCCCAGTATTATTCTTTGTGATTAGGCTAATGAGCCCTGACTCTTACAGGTACAGTGTGCTGTGATACCCACAGGGGTTGGGATCTTCATCACACAATTAGGCCTCTCCCTCTGTGCAGGCATTTTATAATAAATAATCCGAAGTCTTAATATGGTTTTGAAGCTGGTCAGCGCAGTCATTACCCTGCACAGCTCCCAAGTTCAGCTAAAATTCACTTGCACAGATTGTCTGTTAAGTCTTGCCTGGTAATGAATGTAAATGCTTTATTAAAGTAAATATTTGGATTACTTGAATGCTTTTAGATGATATTTTTTTTCAAGTGGACAAAATATAAGCATGCCTTGATGAATGAAGATTACCTTTATTTGGGTTCTTGTGTTGTGTTCTGCTGTGTGATATTGGCTCACATCTGGCTGGGTTAGTTATTTGCCATGGTGAGGAAAATTTGGTGCCCAGAGGTGCCTCCCTTAGCTGTTGCCCCTTTCCCCACAGATATGTGCAGCAAAATAGACCCAAAGAGGAGCACGACCCTATCTTGCGTGGCAAAACCAAAATGTGAATCCTCCAGATTTATTTCTGAGGTTTTTTGATGATTTCCATGTGGTTTAGCAGCAGTTTTAGCTGTGCTGGGCCCAGCTGGCCTGTCCTGCCTCGTCCCAGTGATGTACAGGGGAGGGTGTCCCCATAACCCACCCTGCCAAGATCAGGGGGCATCTGGCCAGGTCTCAGCCCTGCAATATTTCTCATGAATTCTTACTCCCTGCTAAATTCATAGAAAGCATTTCAGGTCTCATCTGTCAGAAGAACCACCTCTGCTCAGATAAGTGTTTTAATTTTATTTCATCACTTGTAGCTGCGCATCTCGGATGATTGAGCGTGGCCTCTTTGTGGCAGAGTGCTTGGGAGAAGGGACGAAAATCAGACTAAATTATAGTGTTGGCCAAACCCTCGGCCTGCCATGAAACCAGCTCCTGACTCCCAAAACTGATTTGCCAAGGATAAATTCCCTTTCAGTTAAAAAGCCAGGCTGAACAGATGTCTTGCCTGGTGCCCTGTAAATAAACATCCCGGAGCTCTGGAGCTCACAACAAGCTCCAGGCTCCAAAATCTGTTTCTGGGTGTGACAAATGCAGGGTGCTCCCTCCCTGAGTTGTAGCTGGCATCACACAATCAGATTTGGGATATGGGAAACTTGGGCCCACTCTGGATAAGAGGGGTCATTGTTCCCTTGTTAGACATAATGTGCAGCATTCAAACCCTGGAACTTTGGGCATTTCCAGCTGGTGGCTCAGCGAAGCACTTTGGCTCCTGGTTTGTCAGAAGAGAGGATTAATTTAGGAACCTATCATACACCACTAATTAAAAACAGAGGCTGGGGGCAGCTGGGACACCTGTGGCTCATCCCTGGCAGTGGCCAAGGCCAGGCTGGATGGGATAGGGGAAGGTGTCCCTGCCATGGCAGGGGTGGCACTGGATGAGCCTTTAAATCCCTTCCAAACCAAACCATTCCATGGCTCCCTAAATCTCTGATTCCTCCTTTCCTGGAGGAATCATTGTCTCTCTGGGGAGTCTGATTGGGTGAGGAGTGGTCAAAGATGGGAGTGATAAGGAGAAGGGCTGTTTGATGCCACCAAAGGCAGGTTTGCTGTGGTGCTGTGTGGCTGAGTTTGGGCAGGAGGGGGATGAGGTGCAGCCACCCCCATGGAGCAGCAGCTCCTGCTGGCTCTCCTCTCTCTGTTCCTCTGGGCTCCCCTGCTCCAATGTTATTTTCCCTCCTTTCCAACACCTTCCCATTTGGCACGTGAGGGCTCCGTGGGGAATAACGTGGCTGCAGTTGGGAGATGCTGAGTGCACATTTCACTGCCTACTGCCAACACATCCCAAATATCCTGCCAGGCTTGGATCAGCGGTGCTTGCCTGAAGCTTAGTCTGGTTAAAGCAGAGTTTTTTATGGGGTTTGAGAAGCAGAGCACAGCAGCAGAGGTGGTGGCTGCTCTCCTTGCTGTGGACAGCATTCTTTCCCTGCTCCTGGGGCTCAGGGGAGCAGGTGATGCTGGGACAGAGGATGGAACAGACTCCAGGATTTACTTTTTCTGTACCTTACACCTGAAAAAAAATACTTAATATGTTACTGATCTCCCAGAGCCTAGAGACAGTAATAATCTTACCCTCCTTGGTGCAAACAGCAGATATTTTTGTGTGAAACAGCTATATTTTAGTAGTTTTTAACAATCTATACACACTTGTATTTAGGAGAAGGTGTTCTGGTATTTCTACTGAAGTACCAGACTGGATGGTGCTCTGCCCAGATTTTCCAAAGAAGAATCCAATCTGTAAAGGGAGACAATCAGGCTCCAAAGCACAGGTGGTTTGCACCACTGAAAGACGTGAGCCTGTCCTGCCCGTGGAGTAGAAACCCCCTGAACAAAAACTAAAATTCAAACACACTTTGTCTTCCATCACCACTAATGTTAAATTTGCTGCAAGTCTCAAAAGCCACGTGGACAAGTTACATTTTTCCAGGATGAAGGCAATAGGATCTCAGGGACATTCTAATTTCTCTGCATCATCTTGGCAGTCGCGGTGCCAGCAAAACTTGACAAAGTGCTTTGCTGATTTGGGTGATGCTGCCTAGCCAGGGTTCTCAGATCCTTCTTTCCCCCTTCCCCGTGTGTTACAAATTGCTCTAATGTCACATGAGGGATTGGGAAGGAAACTTGGGCTCCATTCATACCGGCATTGTTGCTAGGAAACCTCTCCCTTTGACAAGGGAGCTTGAGCATGCCTGTGTTTGCCTTTGGCTCTCCGAAGGACAAAAATCACCATGTGGCACTGGCAGGGGGGGAGGATGGGAAAAAAAACAACAAAACAAACCAACACAACAACACAAAAAACCTGAAAATTACTTTAAAATTTTACACTGTGCCAAATGATGCTCTGGATTGCAGATGCCAGTGCTTCTGGTTTCGTAGGGACACAGATGAGGCACAGCTCGACCCTTCCATGCTTCATGTGCTGCAAAGTCAGGCTGGATTCTTGGAGTGCCTTCTGCTACCTGAGCTGGCTGTGCCATATGGGAGAGGGAGCCGAGTGCCTGCCCGTGGGGAGCCAACATTCCCTGCATCTCGGGAAAGCTGCTTCATTTGCAGAGCTCTGTCTGGTGGGAAGGAGAGGCTTCGTGATTCTCTTTTCCTCTCTCTTTTCCCCTTTGAATTTCGGGATGTTAATTTGAGAAGTATCCTAAGTACCCTTTGTGTGCATATGCATGTGTTGGATTTGCACGGTGGGTGCTTTTAATAGGCTTGAAGAAAGTGGAAAATATTTGGAGATTGTTTTGCTTTTTCCCGAAGAACTGAGAGGACTGAAGTCTTAATTATCTAAAATCAGCTTTCATATTTTTTTACATTAATTGGCGTCCTTTTTTTTCCCATTTTATTTTTTTTCTCTCCTGGCTGAAAGTCCTGCAGAGTGGAATTTTATTTTTTTTTTTTCCTGCAGTAGTTGCTGCCAAACACTTTGGATGGAGTATTGCACATCAGTGTTGACCCCTGGTCAAGGCAGAAGGGGAAAATCTGGTCTTGTGGCCAGGAGATTACAATTATAGTGTTTAATGTTGCAGTTTTGGCTGCAGAAGAGACAAACCTGTGCCTCCAGTTGGAATACTGGGTGCACAAAATATGGACTGTGCCCATGTAGTCTCCAGTGCACCGTGGGAGCAAAAAGCTGATAAATGGATCATTATCTTTAAAAAGTGAGGAGTGAAGTGGAAATAAGCACAAAAAATTTAGCAGTTTTGGTAAAAATCCTAATTCTCAATTTGCAGTTGACAGAAGTGAAACCTCCCATTGAATCAAAGGTTCTGTGGGGTTTTTGGAGGGCTGGATTTCCATTTTTCCCTCTGTGCCATTTGCAGTGATAAAAGGGCTCCCTGCTTTGTCCTCAGCTGACTCCATTGTCTGGGAGGGACTGGGGGTCCTGCTGCTGCTTGTGCCACGTGCATCCCGTGCCAAGAGCTTTCCCAGGACAAAGCCACGCTGATGGAACATCCCAGCTCATCCCAGCCCCGAAAATCAGCTCAGCATCCCCTCCCCGAGCTGTGCCGGACCCTCTGCCTCCCTCCCCAGCACAAACCATTTGTCCCTGGCCCTGCTCCCATTCCCTGCCCTGTGGGCACCTCATTACCCATCACACCACCCCTCCTGTGCTCTTAACTCTCCCCTGGTTTCTCACACCCCCAACATCACAGCTATTTATCCCGTGTTAAATTATTTTTATGGAAGCAGCAGCTGGGTCCCTTTAGACGAGGTCTTGTGTATCTGTGTGAACCTTCAGAGCTAAAAGTAAGATCCCCATCTCTGTTTTGGGGAGGAATTAAGGCTCAGGCACGTGAATGGAGTTGTCCAGAGTCACTTTTGCAGTCCAGAGGGCTCAGATTTGAGTGTCTCAGTGTTTTAGACCAGTGGCACCAGTGCCTTCCTGATGGAGCCACATTCTGAGTTGGCTGCAAATGCTTCAGTGTGAGGAGTTCAGAGCAGCCCAGCACCTCCTTATTGCTCCTAGAAGATTATTATTATTATTATTATTATTATTATTATTATTATCATCATCATCATCATCATTATTATTATTATTGTACAATGTAAGTTTATTTTTCCTGACATGTGCCTCCAAAAGTCCAGTCCAGAGGAGTTATTTTCTTCAAGACTTTTGTCTCTCCTGGTTCACAGTTAAGGATTTCCCACCCCTCCAGCCCTGTCCCTGCCCACCCTTGCTCAGGGCGGTTTTGAGGAGCCTCTGAATAGAGGATTTCTGAAATTTATCATGATTACCTCCACTTTGGTGCTGAATACCTCTTTTGCTGTTGTGGTCTGTGAATTCACAGGTTACTCCCCTGCCCTTCCCACCTCTGCTTTCTGCCCAGCGAGCAGCTACAGGTGTGCACCACAAAAACAGATGGAAATGGGATTTTTGTGGAGAGTTGTGACAGTTCAACGTCCACAATGGATTTGTCTTGGATAAACTGCTGAATTTTCTGATTTTCAGGCAATTATTAGAGATTTAAGAGGTGTTTTATCAGCCTTCATATCATTATGAAGATCAGGAAAGACTCATGACAATCCTGGGGAGGGATAGAGTTTGGCTGCTGACATTAAGGGTTTCTAGACATAAAACACAGAAAATCTCCTTGTCTCTAAAACTGGCCCTCTGTACATTGGATAGGGAGCATCATGGTGATGCAATTTGAGGAGCAGGATCTTGACCTATATTTCCCCCCTGGAACTTGCCCATGGGCATTCCCACTTTTTACCTTACCTTTAGGTTCAATATATTCCTTTTTCTTGGTGTCTGCTTTTAAGTTTTATGTAGACTTGAGTTTTATTTAATTAATATTTTAAGCTTGCGCCTGTGCCTTGATGAGGAAAAGCTCCTTTCCAAAAGCTGCAAATGGGCTACTTTTATTTGAAATTGCATCTGAACAAAGGGCTCAGCACAGATTTATCTCTTGTGTTTCCAAAGCTTTCTCTAGCTCTCCATCAACTTTGGAATAAAGAGTCTGTCCATTAAATCTCATTCATCAAACTCGCCTGCCTATGGCAGCAGCTCCGTTGCCCTGCCTGCCCTTTCAGAGCATTTCCTCCTGAAACCAGTGAGATATTTACTTACATTTTAGCAACTCTTTGAAAATGGCCATTATCAGGATATATCATTATGGGTGAAGTATCCCGAGTTTAATCTGCCCGCTGAAATTTACTTCGTGTAACAACACAGTGTGTGCCCTGTAAATAACACACTGCATCTCAGGAAATGAAAGATGTTTTGAATAAATAAATAATGGCTTGCTGACTACTGAGGCTCCTGGCTTTGGTAATGTACTGTGGAACAGAAAGTAAATAGAAATCTCCTTCTGGGCATTTCCAGACATCAAAATGCCCTCTGCGTTTTGTTGTGGTTAAACACACAACCCCAGCAGAGGCCTGGAGCCCCCTGTTTGGGTGGCCTTGCAAATGAGCACCGCTGATTTTGCTGTAATCAGAGTTTCTGGGAGGGAGCAGAAGGTGTTGGTGGACGTAGGGGATTTTTTAATGAAAATCTCTGGCGATGCAAGGGATGTGCCTAAAATCTAGTGGTGTCTGGTTTAATGATGGCTGCGAGCATCTGAGGGGTGTGGGGTTCTGGGGGGCTGCGGGAGAGCTTTGGGGATGTTTTCTGCTGGAATTTTGGGTGCTGTGGTGTGCAGTGACCCCCTCAGGTTGTGTTGAGCCCTGGGACAGGGTGAACCTGCCCTGGGGTCTAATCCAGCCCTGGGATGTGCCGTGCTGCTCGAGGGAACAGGGAAACCCTCAGGAGGCAGGCAGAGATCATTGGCCACTCTTGTAAAAACATCTCAGAGTTCATCATTAACTCGAGTTTTAGCTGAAGAGTCAGATTTGTGTAAGGAGAAGCTGGAAATGGTGATTCCTGGTGGGTTTGGGATGGTGTTTAGTTCAGCTTGATGTGTCCAGCTCAGGTGGAGATCAGCATCACCCGTGGAGAAATACAGCACCTCCCACCGAGACCCAGCAGAGACACGACCGGTGTGCAAATCCCGGCGCTGAACAATTCCCACCAACTCTGGCTGAGGTAAAAGACAGAAATCTATCAAATGTTGTACAGATTAACTTATCACCCAGTTAAATCGGCTGTCAGTCTGGGCTGCCTGTGCTTGGCAGGGTGAATTCAAATGCATGCAAATTTCCCTGGTGGCTGACGAGCGACGATGGTGGAGCTGTCAACTGATGACATGTGAAAATACATTAACATTGTTTAAAATATATTTGAAAGGGATAGCTCATATTTTGATAACATTTTCACAGGCAAATGATTTGTATGAGATCTGAAACACTGACCACATAATTTATACTGGGAGAAATTTATTTTTTTTTTTATAATTTATTTTTTTCTTGATAGCAACTCTTCAGATATGTTTTGTGCTTAGAGGAAGCCCCCAAACAATTAACAATTACCACACAAACTGGTTTGAGTCCCATGTGCCACCATTGTACGGAGTCACTGTTCCGATAGCCTCACTTGTCACTTCCACTTGATCTTTCCAAAAGTGATTAGAAACTTCAAAAGAACCAATTACACAGGCCATTGTGTTAGAGACCTGACACTTTTTTTTTTATTTTAAACCCTCATGCTCCTCCCTTCGTTTGGACTCGCCGCCTTTAATTTCCCCTATTTGCAAGATGGATTTCTGCACTTACAGGGAATGTCAGGAAGCAGAAATACTAAAAGCTCCACAGCTTTTCACTCACTGACTTCCTAACCACCCCCTCCACTAGGACCCTGAGGAGCCACGTGGCCTGTGATGGTCACTCCCTGTGTCCCCAGGTCCACCAGTGACCGTTTGGATAAGTGGCCCTGAAAGGCAGAAGAAAGATGCAGCTCGCTGCAGGAAAAGGTCACAGGATGTGAACAAGTGTTGACTGAGCTGTGTGATAAGAAAAACATCTGAAGCCTGTGATTCAAGATCCAGCCTTTAGTCTCGAATCTTCAGGGGTGAAAGGGGAGAACTTAGCACAGTCTAAAAACAGCAGATCTCACAGTTCAGCAGTCAAGCATGGCGTCTGATACATGAAAAAAATTACTTATGCTGTCAGCTTCCATTATTTACATGATCTTTCTATGGTTGAGTCGTGGCTGTGGATGTGCAATTCAGCTAGAAAAATTGTGTATTTACACAGATGGGTGCTGGCATGTGACCAGGGCTTGAGCACAACGCGTGGTTAGAGGTAGAAATCAAATTCAGAGAGTGGTGAATTGGTTTTGGAGGGGTTTGGTCACAAGGTGTAAACGTTTGCAGGTATGAAGGGCTCTCTGGGAGATGGTGATTCTTAGGAAAAGGAAGGTGATGTGAACAGGTTTGGAGGGTTTTCTCTCCTTGGCTTCCTGGAGTGTCTGCACTCTGTTTGACAGGGGCATCTCTGTCTCTTTTTATTTGGAAATTCCTGGGAAGGACAAACATGATGTCAATACAGTCAGAAAGGTCTGTCAATAAGACTTAAAAAAAAAGCAATAATAATAATAATAATAATAGTAATGGAAGGTGACTGTAAAGGTGTAAATGTGGTGCCTGGGATGGGGGAGAAGAGGCCTGGTGGAGCTCCTTCACCAAAACATTTTCTGATGAGGGAGAGGCAGAGGTCAGGACAGAGGTGCTTTCCTTTCTCATTCATTCCTTTCTTTCTGTGGATTGTACATGTGACAAGCTGGTTCCACCACAGCCTGGATTAGACTGTGATCAAAGCAATGGGAATTTATCAGTAAACTTATTTTCTTTTGTGCCTTACCGGGGTGTGTTTGTGCACTCTGGGCATAAATGCTTCCCCAGAATCCTTTCAGAACAGAAACCTGGGGATGAGATGCAATCCCTAACCTTTCCAGTGGCTGTAGGACACTGTCCTCAATCCCTCCTTCCCTCCATTTCTGGGATTTGCCTTTTGAACACCATCTCCATGTGCAGATGGGCTGTAAAACACTTCAGCCATGTGCTGACTCTGTTCCTGCTGAGAAGTTTGCAGAGAGGGAATCAGTGCTGGCAACCTAAACCTAGAGGAGAGTGCAGGTAATGGGAAAACTTTCCAGGTTTCAAACTGGACAGGAGATTCTGTAACAGAGTCCTCACAAAGCTTGGAATTTTACTGGGATTATTTGGATACTGAGTAGTGAGGTGAGCTTCTTGTCACTGGTGCAGGGTGACATCTTCACTGAACTTGCAATTTAAGTGGGAAATCTCTGGCCTGCTTTCGATCTCCAAAGTTCAAACCCCGGGCAGGTGTCAGGAGCACAGACCTCAGTGCTGCAGGGCACAGGTAATGGAGGAAAGAGGGATGGGAGGATGGAAAACAGGAGCAAGGGGATGAGGCCAGGCCAGCAGAGAGACTGCCAAGAAGGGCAACAGGTCCTCTGCTGACATTAGTGACCAGTGGTTAACTTGGAACAACATGTATTTCACATTAAAACAGTATAAAATATGTGTAGGTGTGTTTGTGCCTTCCTTGAGGGTGTGACTCTCCCTCCCTTAAGGAGAGGTGTCCTCGTGGGTTGCCAGGTATTTAACACGTGGAATATTGGTACATAAAATCCATTTAACTTGTTAGTGAATCAATTGCATCTCCCTTGGTGGCCGTGTGATGTGCAAACCCCTTCCCTCCAAATTGTCTCTGAGGTTCTCATAGCCTGGTTCAACTCCGTTCACCTGGATAAACCGGAGGGATAAAAAAGAGACTTTTGCCCACATGGAGACATCTCCTTATGAGAAAGAAGAATCCAAGAAAAGCACGGAGTTGCTGTGCTCTTAAGGAAGGCAGGGAGCTCTGTTTTCCCCACATGGAATTCAGCCAGTAAATGTTCTTGTGCTGAGGGGAAAGCCCCAATTTGCCATTCCTTTGTCACCTTAAGCAACCCAGAAGTTTCTGACGGCAGATGCACTTTCCAGAAAGAGTTAATCAGCAGCCCAAGCCCAAGAAAGTGAAGGAGGGGACCCGAATGCCTCAGCTCTGAGCACGGCAGCCCTGCCAGCACATCCCTCCCGGGCCAGCCTTGCCGGGCGCTGTGGATAAATAATCCAGGCGGGAGAGCGGCGGGAGGGTGGCACACAAAGCTGGCCCCCGCCTCCCTCCGCACACTCCTGCTCGCTGCTTGTCCCGGTCCAACGCCAGTTCCACCCCTCTCTGGGTAAATTTCCCCCGTTTTTGTGCAGCCGGGATTGCCGGGTCGTGGTGTCACTTTGTTTTTTATCGCTTGTGCGCTCCCTGCGCTCCGAGCATCCCTGCGGGATGCGCTGCTCCCAGGAGCCCGGGGATCGCTGCTGCGAGCAGGATCCGCTCTTCCTCCGGGGAAAATTGGCTTCTTGGACCAAACCCTTCTCCAGAGCTCTCTCCGTGCTCCTGGGCTTTTTTTTCCTGTGCCCATCCCTTCTCAGGATGGTGCGGGCAGAGAGGAGGTGGCATTGCTCTGCCACGGGGCTCAGTGTGAAGGGGGTGGTGCAGAAATCGGCATTTTTCCACCAATTCTGTCCCAAACACGGCTTCAGGTGAGGACAGGATGGTTCAGGCTCACCATGACCCTCATGGAACTCTTCGAGCTGGAAGGGATCTCTGGAGATCCAAACCCTGCCAGGACCAGGTCACCCAGAGCAGGTGACACAGGAATTCCCAGCTGGGTTGGGAATGTCTCCAGAGAGGGAGATGCCTCAACTCTCAATCCTGCCGTGAAATTTGCATCCTTGCCTCAAACTTTTCCCAGGATCAGAACCCACCAAGCCCACCGGGTGAGGCTGTGTAAGTGAGCTCTCACAACTTTGAGGACAAGTTGTGGGTTTTGCTGATCAGCCTCAGTGCCTGGCACAGCAAAGCCCAGATCCTGCCTGAGATCCTTCAAATGAACCCCTCAGTCCAAAAAGGTTCTTTGGCCAGGTACGGAAGTTTTGTTAAAATTGAGTTTCTCCCCCTTTTCCTCGCCTTTTTTTTCCCTTCAAAGCGATTATAGATAATAAAGTAGGATGCAAAAGTCCTCATTAAAAATGCAGTTTGTAAAATTGAAACTTAAGTGTCAGGTTTTTCGAGCAGTCTGTCAAATACTTGACAATTAAAATAGCTGTTTTTAAAAATTTAATGAGACACAATAAGGACTAAATGCACAAGAAGCTTGCTCCTTCTTAGGATAAAGTAGAAACATAACAAGTCCATTATATTTCCTTACAAAAATGTCCCATTTGTAAAATATGCTATAATCTATTTTTAATTAAATTAGTATATGCAATTTATTACCTGAGCTATATTTATTAATATTTAATATTTAATTTCAAATTAATTATCCTAGTGAAAGAGGGCTCAGCTGGGCTGGAGAGACTCACAGAACAGCAAGAGTCCTCCAGCATCCAGAGGTAAACCTGGAATGTGCAGCTGTCCTGAGCTTTGTGGGAATGATGGAAAAAAAAAAAATACATCGGAAGCTGTGGGTGCAGTCACCTTTCTGTATGGGAGTGTGGAATCCCTGTGGAGATGGATGCCTGGTGTTCATACATTCATATTTTTGGGAAGTTTTTTCACGGAATTAATCAGAGAATGGATCAGGTTGGAAGGGACCAACCTCCCTGCTCCAGCAGGGACATCCCAGAGCACATCACTCAGGATGGTGTCCAGGTGGCTTTTGAATATCGCACAGATATATAAAGGAGATATTGCTGATATTTCATCTCAGCTCTGTGACTCTGGGAGCACCCCATGCACCAAGACCTCACCTCCCAAAATCCCACCTTTGCCCTCATTCCTGGGTAGTTTGCTCCATTTCTATGCTTTGGGTAATTTTGCTTTAGATTTCCACAAGATGGGGTTTCCTCCTTCTCTCCTGTGCTTTGATGAGCAGAGAAGAAGATCCCACTGAGAAATTTAAAGTGTGGTTCCTTGGGTCAGCACCCACCCTGAGTCACTTTAGGCAAACCCAGGCAGACAGAAATCCTGGAATTGTTTGGGATGGAAAGGACCTTAAATCCCACCCAGTGGCCATAGCAGGGACACTTCCCAGTGTCCCAGGGGGCTCCCAATGTCCAGCCTGGCCTGGGACACTGCCAGGGATCCAGGGGCAGCCACAGCTGCTCTGGGCACCCTGTGCCAGCCCTGCCCACCCTCACAGGGAAGGAATTTTTCCTACTCTCCCATCTAA
>VZTB01037519.1:38907-60110 GCA_013397245.1 Thryothorus ludovicianus
ATGGATGGGATCAGGGTGATGTGCCACATAACGAGAGGGGTAGGGAGGAAGTTGGCAAGCAAGGTCACCTCCTTGGAGCAGGGAAAAATTGAGGGATGAGCTGGCTTTGAGCCAAGGGCCTCTCCCTGTCACCGCTGCCTCCGCAAGCCACAGCCTGGAGAAGTTGGTGCCACTTGGCCACGGGCAATGGTGGAGGGTGCTGAGGTCTTTCTGCCACCTCATGGCACTGATCCTGTGCCTTGATACAGGAATGGGTGCAGGAATCCATCTTTCCTGAAAACCCTTTTTATTTCCTGAATTTGCAGTACTTACCTGGGTCAGGCTAATCCAGAGATTGGAATTTTATGAGAATGTTTTTGGTGTGATGTCCTGTGCAAGGAAGGGTTCTGCTTCAGGAGCAACAGGCTGCATGTACAGTGAGAAAATATTCTACAATTTTGTTTATATTTTAGATCCTGAGCTCTTCAGGTGGGGGGTGGGGTTTAGGCCTCTGTGATTCCAAATTGTTTATTCTTTATTCAACCTGGGTCCAATTTTATGCCAAAACCTCTGGAACTCTCCTGGTTGGCACAGATTTCAAATTCTATTTCTAGTGAAAAAAGAGCAAACCTTTCATTTCTTCCTTTTGTTACTTGGAGGATTCTCCTTTACTTCCTGACAATTCTTACTTTTCTAAGTGAATTTATCAAGACAAGCAGAGGAAGAGATGAGTGTTGCTTGTTCCCTTGCCCTCTGCTCGTGGCTGCTGCCTACCCCAAATCCTTGTCGGGAAGTTTCTCTAAAACCACCCATTATAACAAACAAACTTTGTGATCCCAGACTGTAGACACTATTTTTTTCCCTGTAAATTTTGCTTTACTACTTCAGGCTCCGTGCTATTAATTTGACCCTTCTAGGTCTTTTGCTTACTATTAAAATTCTGGGTTAACATGAAATTGTTCACTTGTCAAAAACATTTTATCCAGGAACTGTGGCAGCAGCTGCCCTGGGTGTTTCTGGAGCAGGACAGGATGTGTTTTGTCCTTGCAGCTCCACCTGGGTGTCTGCAGGAGCTGCCCTTGCTTGGCTTTTCCTACTGGCTCGGAGCATCTGGAAAATGGGTGCAAATGCTCTCCCTTCTGTGCTTTTGCCATCACATCCTCCCTGAAAAGGGCTTTTGTCAGGCTGTCAAAATGCATCTTGTCCAGTGCCAGGTGCTGGTGTCAGGGCTACGAGGTGAGGCATGAAAGTGCCTGAGTGTTTCCCACCCCGCCACTGAGGCCCAGGCTGGTGGCACCCCTTGGAAGGCTTGAAAGGGGCACAAATAACGATGCTGAGCATGGCTGGGGGTGTTTTTCCCCCTCTCTCTCTACCCGTGCTGAGAACAGCAAACACTTGTGATTTCCTGCCAGCTTCCCCCAGTACTTTCAGGGCTTGCTCACCTTGTTTCCTCCCCCAAGCCCAACATCCGCGCCCTTGGTCCTCGGCTTCCCCGGCAAGGCGGAGAAGACATCCACATATTCCCTACACCATTTTTCTCTTTAGTGGACATTAGCAGATGTGCTTCCAGCAGACTGGCTCAGCACAAACAGGCTTTTAGAGCGACAGGTTCATGAACCAGGGGCCCCGCTGGCGCTCGCGTACCCAGCTCCCCTCTCCACCCTCGCCGTGCCCCAGCTCTCCACACCGCGCCAGGCCGGAGAGCCTCGAAATCCCCCTCTCCCGAGCTCCCCAGGGTTCCTGCTGATTGATTTCTTTTTTTTTCCCCTTTCTTTTTTCCCTCCTTGCTGCCTGCTAAGCGGTGCCTGTAAGTGGCGGCGCCGGCGCGGGGCTCACTTGCTGCTCCCAGATAAGCGCGTTAATCCTTGGTCTTTGCGCCGGGATAAGACACCAACCCTCGCGGCAGCTCCGTGGGGTTTGCTCCACTCGCTTTCCAGAGCTGCTGCAGAGCTCTCAGAGCGTTGGGTCTTGGCCCATTGCCCCTGCCAGGCTGCTCCCTTAATGGATTAGCCGGACTTCAAGGAAAATCCTGCCTTTAACAATAGCGAGGAATCGTGTGGTCCTTGGTCTACCTAAGGAGAGGTGCCAACGGTATTTTCTGCTACCAGGCTCTTTGATCCCGGTCCTGTCTTCTTGATTTTGATATCTCTACAAAAGCCATTGCAGATGGGAAAGGGAGAGAAAAAATAAACCCCAAACACACCAGCCAAGCCACCCTCAGTTTTTGTTCATTCTTCTTTTTTTTTTTCCAGCTTTCCCCTTTTTTCCTTCCCCCCCCCTCCCTTGAGCCGCTGAGGCGGCCTCGTGGAAGAGAAACTGAATCGCTCTCCTCTTGCTTTGGGCTGTTTTTCATCACTTCTTCTGTGCTTCCTGACCCCAAAAAGGAGGCTTAAGTTGCTACATTCCTCCTCCTTCACCATAGCCAGAGACACAGTTCTCCTCGTTTCAGCAGATGTGCCAAAGGTACTCTGCTCTCCCTCGGGCATAACTTCAAATTTTGGCAAATGAAAAGCTTGGACATAGTCCAGGAAAATGTTTTTGTCTTGCAAAAGTGTTTTTGTTTTGCTTTGTTCAAAAAGTAATTTATGTGAGCTTGAAGTGTTGTTTGAAACATATTGCTAAAACTCTTAGAATGATGGAGTTTTCTTAATTTTTCAAGGGAGCTCTCACTGAGCTCCAGATGTTTTGCCACTGACCATCAGCTCCGAAAATGGGTAGCCAAGCAGGGAAATTATTATTCCTCTCAGCCTTATCTATACCAGAAGGCACAAGCAGTGACACTGAAAAAATGTCAATTAACCTGCACTGTTGGTAACCTCAGAGGCTTCTTTTTACCTGGAATTTTTTTTTTTCTTTTGGGTAGAAAATTTCCATATGTGTGTGCGTGCAAGTCTGGGTGCACACATGAGCAAAGCCATGGATGTGATGCTGGAAATCCTGCTGCCTTTGGTCAGCTTTAGAGGGAACTAAAGCCCAGCTGTGCTCACAGTTAGGAGAATTCAGCAGGGCTAACACACATAAAAGCAGACACGAGATCCTTCATGTCTCAGACCAAGCAGCAGGCGTGCTTTGGGTCTTGCAAAAAAAAAAAATACTGGATTGATGTGAAGCTCTGTGATGGTGAAAATATGTGGGATTTCTGCCACCTGCCCTTTGCATCCATCCCGTATCCTTCTCAAGTCAGCTCATAACCAATTCTTCCCAAGCTTCCAGCTGCTTGGCATTTCTTGTGTAAAATAATTAATGATTACAGGGAATGGGGAGATCGGCTTAGGGATGGTCAAGCCTGGTCTTGGGCATTTGTACACAGGCACTCTTGTGCAGTCAGGGCTCAATAGCAGTGTCAAAGGGAAAAAAAAAAAAGATGAACTATATGAAGAAATATATCAGGGAAATGATTTGAAAAGAATATATGGGATATTTACACCTGCAGGTATAGAAGGAGACAATGAGGAGGGTCAAAGGTTGCTCCTGTATGGGGACGGCACAAGGAAATGTTGGGACTGAGAGCTGGGCCAGAAGGTTTCAGTTTTGAGTTTGTTACTCAAATCTCCAGGAACTGAGAGCACAGCTGTAGGAAACTTGCTGCCTGCTCCAACTCTTCCAGCCCTCCCTGGGTGTGGTCTCTGCGAGCTGAGATGGACCTTTGGACCAGTCCAGGATGGCCAATCCCACGGGATCCTTGTGCAATTGTGTTCAATCCTGGAACCATTGAATTGTTGGGGTTGGAGAAGCCCTCTAAGATCACTGAGGCCAACTGATACCCCAGCACTGCCAACTCCATCCCTAAACTGTGTCCCTGTGTGCTTCAGTTCCCAAAGAACACCCAAACAGCAGTAAATAAAAACAAAAAAGGAGGAAATTATGTATTTTGGGACAGCATTTCATGCATTGATATTTTGAGGCCTTAGAAAGACACATTGTCTGCCCTGGAAATATTAATTCCCAGGGCTCCATGCCTCACTTAGGTCCCAAAATTTGCTTCCTTCACCATCAGGGTAAGCTGGGAAGAAGCTGCTGGTTCATCTCTGATTTTAGATCTTGTGGTGCAGATCACAGAAGCTGCTGAGGGGCTGGCCAGGACAATCTGCTCCAGCTGGCTGGCTCCAAACACAGGGTCCCCTCACCTGGCTTTGAGGGTGATGTGCCCTGGGACTCTGCTCTGACAGCCTGACCTAGCTGGGGTTAGCTCATTTTGGGTCTCTATCCGAAAATCACGGCACAGGAAAACTGAGCAGGGGTCAGTTTTCGTTTGATTCACTCTGTTGTTGAGTTCTTCATGTTTTGAGTTTAATGAGAGGATGTTTCCCAGGAAAGCATTTCCACCAAAACCCACCCAGAATCCTCTAATTTTACACCAAAGACAATGTTCAAGTAAAGCTCCTATTTAAATGATGTGAATTGAATAATTCTAAAATGAGTAGAAACACTGATGATAGTGGTTCCTCCATTGCACTTTGTGCCCCAGTCCCAAGTTCCTGACTTGTGCCTGACTATGGAAAGGTAATTTTGAACATCAGGAGCCTGGACAGAGCCCCCACCTGCAGGGATAACAGGACAGGGGGCATCAAGACAACCGTGTGGAATTGGAAAGATGAGACCCAGCCCACAGGACTGTGTTGGAAGGTAGCACACAGATATATCACAATTACACTTCTCTGAGACTGGAAATGCTGGGTAATTGTCTTTCCCTGCCAGTGTGCTCAGGGCGCTTTACAACAACAAATTTCACCAGGAGTGCTGAAGAACAGAAAGCACAATAAGGGGAAACCTGCGTCTCCAGGAATGCAAGGAAACGAAGCTTTCATGGAAAAACTGGGGCCTGGGTGTGCAGGATGGTGGAGCCCAGGGTGCTGTCCCGAGGCTGGAGCTCCTGGCAGTGGGAATGGATGGGGAGGGGAGGCAATGGCAGCCCCCAGCCCTCTGGAGCACTGCCCACCCCTCCTCTGCAAAGCGGGAACATTGATTTAGGGCAAGGACAAAGTTCTCTTTGCAGCCAAAACAAAATTGTGTGCCAATCAAAAAGGTGTGAGACAGGCTGTTGTTGACCTCTAGGGAGTATCAGAGGACAAAAATCCTTGGAAGGAAATTCAAAAAACAGTCTCCAGGGAAGCCAAGCACTGCTGGAAGTGGTGCTGCACCGTGGTGCCGGGACCTCTGAGCATCCAAGGAGCCCTCCCTGGAAAGACACCTCTAATATTCCATCCTGTGGCTAGAAAACATCTTCATCCTGCTTCCTAACAGGCAGCATGGGTTGAGATTGGAGAGATTTTGTGCCTGGATGGTTGCAGACCCTCCTTTAGGGTGTGGGGAAATTCAGCTGCAGCCCTGCCTGGGAGAGGATGTGAGTGATCCTTTCTCTCCTCGACTTTCTCCATTCTCCTCTCCCCCCTCTCCTCCCTTCCCTCTCCACTCTGCTCTCTCAGCTCTCCTCTCTCCTCTCTGCAGAGCGTGGTGAGTGCAGATCCTTCCAGCAGGTGCCTGTTTTTGAGGCATGTCCTACAGCAGGACCTTGATCTCACTGGGGCCTTAATAATAGCAAGATACCAAAAATAATCAGAATATATTCAAAAATGGACAGGAGAGGGTATTTGGCTCGTTTGCAATGGCCATTAAATAGCTGATACTTGCTGTGTTTGCTCTCTATGCTTCAGAGCCATCCATAATTAGAACATATTTTTGTAACCCTATCTTGGAGCAGATTTGATTTTTAGGAAGGAAAAATGTCACTAAATCATTATTATTCATGTGACAAATCCTGAAGGGTAAATTTTTTTTAAACACCACCTCTATCAGTCTCTCCCATGTCACCTAACTTTTATGCAATAACACTGTTCCCTTAGAGATACCGTATAAAATATCTCTCACTTCCCAATATTATTCATAGAATTCCCATTATAGAACATTGAAAACCCAGATTAGAAGAGTACAAGAATATTTTATGACCAGTTTGAAAATGCTGTTACTGCTGCAATAAATTAAGAAGTTAAATTACTCCCACATTGAGTATTGATATACTGTGCATGGCAGAAAAATTCCTTTGAAATATACTGTACAATACATATAGAGAAATTCCAGCCCCTTTGATGGCTGCCAGCAAAGGGGGTTGTGAGGACTTGGGGGTGGGGGATTGAGTTGCCCAATTTGGTTTTTAAAGCAGCAAGTTGAGCAAAGGCAAGATCAGAACGGCAAAATTTTATGTGGATAATTGGGAATATTGGGATGTTGCATTTAACAGCCAAGTCCCTCATACTTCTCACATTCTTTATGAACTCTACAGACAGGATATTTCCTGGGTCAGCAGATCCAATTTCCCATAATATGATTTTCTCTTGCTTATATCCATGTGGACATTTATTTGTGGCCTTTACCTGACCACCGTGAATGTGTTATATGTATATACCTCTTTTATATTAGGCGAGTTTTGTTGGGTTTTTTTGGCTTTTTTTGGATAGAATGGTCATTAAAACTCAAATCCTTGACTGCCAAGGGAAAAGCAGAAAAAATTAAAAATATTGGATCCAATCTGGCTGATGGGATATAATTTCTTTTGGATATAAAGATATTCAAGTAACTAATTAAATCATCTTTTAAGCTTTATTTCTAGTTGTTTGCACTATTGGAGTGGTGTGAAGCCACCAGAATGTGCCAGATAATTTTGATGCAGGAATTCATGTGCACAAATTGTCTTTTTTTTTTCTGCTTACACAGCTTCGATTGTGAAGCATTGCAGAGGGAACTGCACTTATACAAAGTGGTTGTTACAACTTCAAGTAAGAGCTGATCTTTCTCATAAGTTTCCATGTGTTGTCTGCTGGGCATTTTATTAAGGAAAATAATTGGAGAGAGTTGCTTGCTAGACCAGATTGGCAACCAAACCACCTATTTTGCAAAAAAAAAAAAAAAATTAATAAAAGAGCCTTTTTGCACAATTTGCAGAGGAATCCAAAGAGCTGCTGCAGCACGGGCAGCGTAAGCAGCTTATTGGGGTTTGCCAAGAACACAGCAAATCCAGGCCTTGAGTTTACAATAATAATTACAGTGTACTCTGCTGATTGCAACATTCTGGCCCAACAGGGCCTGTCTAACTAAGCTGGCCCTGGAATCGAGCACCTTCAAGTAATGTGATCTATTTATTAACGAGTGCTTTTCACGGGAGCGCCCGCTCCGAGCTCGCCCGCTATTCCTCAAACGGGGAACGGGCTTTCAGCAAGAGTCCTTTGTATAAAACACGTCAGAGGAGTTATTTAGGAACAGCACAAGCCTCCATTAAGCCCTGCTGTGTGTTTTTAAAGGTTACTCTTGGAGAATTTTTCCTCCCAAGGCAAGCCAGGCAACGAAGGGTAGAAGCCGAGCAGAACGTTTTTCCCTAGATGCGCCAAAATTTTCGCTCGAAGATCAGCAGCAGCTTTCTATAATTCCCCAAGTTTAGCCGTGCTTGTTGGACCCTTGGCTCCTCCGTGGAGTTGGTGCTGCTCAGATTGAGCCCAGCCCAAGTTGGGAGCCGCTCATCCCCACGGGCTCCGGCGCCGATCCCCGCGCTCAGTCACGTCGCAGACCATGCACTCGTTTGTGTCATTAACTAAAGAGCACCAGAGCCAGGCCCGGCGAGCAGAAGGGGTGCCCGGAGGATGCCGGGGTCCCGGCATGCCCCGCTCCCTTGGAAAGGCGCTGACTCACTCCCCGAGCAATCAGCGCCGTGTGCCATTACAAATGGGCTGCTTAATAGGCCCGCATCCATTATCATTAGTGCATCTCAGCACGCAGGTACATGATGGGGCCTGCCAGCGCATTTGCTCCAGCTCACTGAGCCAGGGGCCATGCTCCATTGCAAATGAGGATGAGGAACACCTGCTCCAGGGTTTTTCGGCAGACCGGAGTCATCCTTCACATCTCATGCAACACTTGTTCTGTCAGAATGCAATGCTGGCACCGGCCGGAGCGGGGCTGTGCCAGGCGTCCGACTAAAGATTAGGCACTTCCCTGTGGTCTCCTGCTCAAGTTCAGCTTTGAATTCTATTTTTTTTTTTTTTTCTCCCCAACGAAAGCTTTTAAAAATTTATCGAGTTCGTATTAAGCATTCAGTCATTATGTTGAGGGTTTAAAAATATAGATGAAAAAAAGAGAGAAACTTTGCTTCAGAAATTAACTTTTTTTTTTTTTTTGGCAATTAGAATGGCGGCATAAAATATTTATTGGGTCTGATAATTTTATTCACAGTGCTGAGTGCTGGCTGTTTGGATACGCTTTTTGAGAGAGGTTTTATTTTTGGAAAATTGAATTTTTTTTCCCCCTTCTATTTTCCTTTCTGGCCTTCTGCAACTATTCCCAGTGTTTGTGGGCTTTTCTTTTTAATTGTCTGCACCAGGTGACTTGAGATGTGATATTGGACACTCACCAAAAGGGGGAAAATATGACAAAATATTGCCTTCTCCAGGCACATGTCTTTCCACGCAGAGGCCTCTGCTCTGGCTGCCCTCCAGAGCCAGGACAAAGGCTTTCCTCATCCTGCTCCAAAAGGCACAATGCTCGCTGCCAGCCCCAGGCTCGTTTGTTTGAGGCACTGGAAATCAAAATGAAGGGAGAAAAAGCAGTTGGAATTTGAAGAAGCAGCTCTTGAGGTTTGTAATTTACACTGAAGGGCACAGTGAAGGTGGCAGCGTGTCCTTCCCGTTCCCCTGTCCTGTGTAACAGGGATTTTATGGGCACTGCTGGCTGCCAAAGCTTCTCAGTCCTTAAAAAAAAAAGGAATCCTGCAAGTGTGACCAGCTGGGAGATGCTGTCAGCCTCCTGCACATCCCCTTATCCCAATGGATCTCTTCCTACTGGGAAGAGTCCTCCCAGTACTCTCTGGGGAAGGCACTTGATGTCCTGCAGTGACATTTCCCATGAGGAGTCACCTCTGGGCCAAGGCTGGAGCTGAGCTGGGGCGGGGGGACATTCCCTGCCACATCCTGGCAAAAATGCAGCACCAACACCCACTCCCTGACCAGAGTCCTCTTTGTCTCCCTGAATGGAACGGGAGCTGCTGCTTCTCCAAAATTCAGGTAAGAAAATCTGACTCTGGACTTGGAACAAGGCTTTAACTAAGAAATTCCTGTTTGCTTTTCATGCTTTGCTTTTTTTTAAGAGTTATTCCTTCCCCACCTTCCCCACTCCTCCTGTCCACACCAAAGAGGTTTTGGTTCTGCTTCCAGAGCCTCCAAGAAAATGACAACTATTTCAGCAGGGAGCCTCATCTGGTGGAATCCAGGTTTCCACAGTGATGAAACGATGCTGGAAGTTACAGATCTGCTGGTTTGGTGCTCTGCCAGGCAAGGGGAGTCCTCAGATTGTGCTTTAGGATCCCAAGCCTCATCTCTGCTTTATGCCCAAGCACTACAAAAAAATTCCTCCCAGGATCCCTCCTTTTAACCCTTTTATGAGCTTTGATGCTCAAATGGAATCTTGGACTCTCAAGGTGTTTCTTGGTCCCTCCTGGGTTTGGGTTCCTTTTTTATGATTTGATGAAACAAAAATGCTGCAGGAAGCATTGATGTGAATGCTTGTGGATTAAAAATTTGTGTTAAACTTCTGATGTTTTCTGTATTTTCCATATTATTACAGGAAAACATTCTTGTTTCTTCTTTTATTCTGGTTACTTCAGAAGGTGTTGAGGGCTGTGCTCGCCCAGTGCCCTTGGATTGCTGCTGGAGATGTCCCTGCCTTCCCCAGGGATGGGGGGCTGGTCACTGGTAACTCAGGATCACACAGAAAAAAAGTTTAAAAGTTTCAAATCACTTCGTGTAAATTTTAAGGGAGACAGATAAAATATCTTCACCTTCTGAAATGTAATTGTAATTTTTTTTTTTTGATCTGTGACATAGTTCAACAAATTCAAAAAGGACAGAGTTGCCCTGTGAGGTTGGAGGGACCATCCATCCACCCAGGGCTGTTGGGAAGTGATGGGATCTGCAGTGGGAGCTGAGGGAAAAGTATGAAAAGAGACCAAACACAGAGAAATCTCACAGATTGAAATGGGAAATTTGGGAAACAAAATAATTCCAGTTGCATTTAACAGACAGTTAAATCAGTATTTTTCCTTTTCCTTGTTTAAAGCAAATTTCCAGGTCTGTGCTTTTTGAGGGATTTGGGTTTGATTGGGTTTTTTGCTCATGTACTATAATTTTAATTTTAATTTCTATCCATTCACTGAGTGCTGCTCAAAGTTGATGTTGCCACAACATTGGAAAAAAGAGGTGCTGGGAAGGCCAAATTTCCACTGATGCAGGTCTGAAAATCTGGAGGAAAAGCTGTTCAGAGGGGTGGCAGGAATGCAGAATAAGGATGTGTGGGGTTGATGCACATTAGATATGGGGATATTTTAATGAGAAGCATGAGTAGGGAAATTAGGATTTGGGGTTGGACTTTTCAAGGAGTAACTCTAGAAGAATGTCTGGAGGACTCCAGAGGAAGGAACCCCTTGGGATCAATCTGTAAGTCTGGGTTTGGGAAAAGGCAGAGCCAGGCATTGACAGACAAGCCTGATAATTGTCTGGGGATTCTAAAACCTCTTGGTTTTCTTCTGACACAACAGCAATGAACAATATCTTCTCTTTTATTCCCCCCCCATTCCACAGGGAGTGCTGGATACCTACTGGGAATTTTATTCCACACTGCAGGGAGGAGCTCCAGAGGGATATGTGGAATATTTTTATTGGCTTGGAGTGCAGTGATGCACCCTTGGTGCTCAGAGGGTTTTTTCCAGAAAACTCAGAGAGTTTCTTTCCTCAAACACCAGGTGAAGGCACCACTCTGGACCTCAGCATCCTTGAAAACATCACCTTTCAAAGCTGATTATGCAACATGAACAATAAATATTTAAAATACATCAGATATCAACATTTTTTAAGCCTAGCCTTGAAGTTCAGGGTGTGTTTACGCTCTTTGCTGACTGAACAGACCTCAATATGTGTTTTTAAAAATCCCAATCCCATCAGGGTGTCAAGCAAACGACACCTCCCCCAACTTCTATATACTTTCAATACATGGATGCTGCTGGATTTAGCTGTTAGCTGGGGAAAGAGCTGAATCTAACTCAGAAAATCCAAGTTTATGTAATTCCTAACCTCGTTTCTTGCCTTGTGCTGCAGCCTTGCCCTGTGATAACTCATCCCTTCATCCCAGTGATGGAATGGCTGCATCCAGACGTGCCAGGGAGCCCTGAGCCCCTGATGTGACAGCCCAACCAAACTTTGAAATCACATCTCAGGAGGTGAGAGGCTCATGCATTCACCTACTTGAGCTGCTACGTTTTTTAAAGCACTTTTTTTGACACTGACAAGAAGAAAATAATCCTATATTTTGGAAAAAAACCCCAAAAAACATCAAGGATTGAAATAGATGGTGCTGACAGAAATACAGATACAGAGAGAAGTTGGATTTGGTATATTCTGGTTTATTTTGGGGCAGGGATGTTCAATATCTTGCTGTTTTGAGGTGCTGGGAGTTGGATGCCAGGGCACTACCCCACTCCCAGTGTGAGGACACTGCACATCCTCACTCCAAAAAGCCAAATTGAGGTTTTGGCTGAAGGAACACGTCCTGTGTGATATTTGACTGGTTAATCACTGGTTCCTCAGCTATTTTCCTGCATTTTTACTCCTCCCTCCCCCACAATTAGATTTTTTAAGTACAGACTGCAATATTTAATGGCAGATTTCAAAGTTGTGCTCAGATTTTCCTATCACCTGTGGCTGGATGCTGTGATGCTGGAATATGGGGAGGGGATCAGGGCTCTTTTCCCACTTGTGGAGTGGGTTGGGATGCACCACCCCCTCCTGTCCATGGCTTGATCAGCTCACCGGTGCTGCCTCACTTTTCCCAAGGAATTTTCCCTGTGCCAGCCCCGGTTTTGTGAAGCACATGGGTGGAGACAGGTCTGAGACAAGGAAACTCTTATTTATACATGTGGCCTTGTCAGGATTTGTGTCAAAGTCTCTGGAGATGCCCTGCAGCTTCCTTAAATTTCATTTTTTAATAATGAAGATAATTTTGAGTTTTACAAGCCTGAAAATGTCTGAAACTAATAAACATTTTATACACGTGTCAAAAGATGCTTAAAAAGCATCCAAACCACGGATTTTTTTTAACAGCTGAAGGGGGATAACAACAAAAAAAAAACCCCAACACGCTCCTTGTTTTCCAAGTTCCTGCAGCATGAGCAAATTTTTAGAGATGAGTTACAAACCCGGGATTAATGGAGCTTTAATGGAAGTGCTGACACTTCCTAAAGCTGGAGCAGCCCTACAGCAACCCCACATCCCACTGCTGACCCCAGCCCTCCTTCCCAGGGTGGGAATAATGCAGCACTCGAGGGGATTAACACACAGGGGGGGGCTCCCGAGTGTTCTCACCCTCCTTTCTTCAGCCAGCTCGAAGGGAAGGGATTTGGCAGGAGCATTTGGCAGCCTGGCAGCTCGTGGGGAAACAAAAAGAGCAGCTATCAGTGCAAAACCGAGCGGCCTCGGTGGCTGGTGGCCACCCAGCCCCGCTGGCCCCAGCTTCAAACACACGGCTCTGGGCTCATGGGGGGCTTAGGAGGGAAGGCTGCAGCCACCAGCCAAGGGCTGCAGCTATCTCCTGTTGGAAACGCCGCTCAGCGATGCTTTGATGGCTTTTTGGGAGGTGTGGGCATCAAACGGATTGGGTGGGTTGGTTCCCCCGTGCTGAGGAGGTGGATTTGGGGTTGTGTGTCCACGTTCAGGGGTGCAGCCCCTCTGCTTGGGGAGGTGTAGCAGCACATGAGCGAGGCCTGGCTGGTACACAGCAGCTGGCTCGCTTTTATCACCAGCTTTGCCATAAAACATCCCGTTTTAATAATCAAATTAGAGCCGAGGCAAACCTGCGCAGGTGAGAGGAAATCTGCGAGCGTGATCAAAACCACATTTCTGATTCAGGACGAAATCGCAGGCTACAGGGAGGTACATCTGTAAATTATACAGGAAGCTTTCTTCAACAACTGATTCACCCTGACAGTTTTACTGGAGTATATGAAAATTAGTATTAAAGATGTGATATGTAGGCTTCTTTCCAGGAATTCCAATCTGGTTTCAATAAAATGAAAACACTGATTGGAAGTGAAGTTGCCTTCCGGTTTTGCCTTTGGCTATTATGTGTTCATTCGTGAAATGACTGAATTCCACAACTACTTTTAATATTCACCTTTTGAGTTCATCTCCTGTACTGGACACATTGGAATGATTAAAATAGCACCGACTCCTGAAGCCGGATTCTCTTTAATTTGAAACAGCCTGGGTGCTGAGGACGAAAAAAATATTAAAAAAGAAATGAATGCTCTGTTAAGTCCATCCTTTCTTAGCATCCAGTTGCTCCAATGCATGTTTAGGGTGGAATACTAATAAAGAAGTGGATGAAACATCCCTGAATAACTGAGAGAGAGCACAGTTCCATGCTCCCTGTCCCTCCAGGTTGCTGCTCCTGCTGGTTCCTGCTGGCTGGAAGGTTTGCGTGCTCCCATGCTCGCCGTGCTTTGGCAGTGTCACTGTGTGCTCAGCTCCTGCCAGGGACAGGGCCTGGGACAAAGGGGTGCAGAGCAGAGATTCGGGGCCAGCAGATGTAAATATTGAAGAGATGTGAGGTTTTGCAATACAAACTGTTGAGTTCCAGTCTATTGTCGAGAACGGCCTTTGCGCGCGGAACCTGCGGGAGCTCCTTGCCAGATGAGCAGAGCAGCTCCTCGCAGAGCATGAGTGATTTTATGTGTGGAGGAGCTCATAAAGAAATCCAAATTCCCTTGGATTTGCTAACACCTTCCAGACTAAGCTTGGTGTTCTGAGGCTGGATTTCCTGGAGATGGGAAAACTGGACCTGCTGGTTTTAGGGAGGCGCTGGCTGGGCCAGCCGTGGGGCAGGGCTCAGTGTGGCACCCAGGGTGTTCCCCTGGGCTGCCACGACTCAATTGTAGTTAAACAATTAAATTTCCTTCATTATTTTATGTGGAAAAGCTGGTGCTTGTGCTGGTGGCAGTGGTCCCCTCGTGAATCTCCCCCAGGGCCTGTGTTTGATGGGAAAGCCCCACTCCAGCTCCCCATGGCTCTGTCTGTGCAGTTTCCCCCCTGCTCTGGGGCTGTGGGAATCTCTGACACCCTTTTTTTCAGGGAGTTTAAGGGGATGTTTTTCTCCTCAGCAGCACTGGAGGTCCCAACCCCAGAATCCACCACAGCTGACCTGAGCTGCTATGGACTAAAAGGACATCTATAATAAACAGTAATATTAAAAACTTTAGCACCTCTGTGGAACAAAGGAAAGCCCAGGGAAGTAATTTCAGCCTGTGTATTCAGTCACCTCTCTGGCAACCTCTGCAATGAGTATTCTGGCAAGTTATCTCGCTGAGGGAGAGCCTGACTTTCTGCAGTTGTCCAAGGCAATCTTTGATTAAATTTTGGATGCTGTTACTTAGACATCCGCTCCTGATGCACTTACCATATTTTGCAAAGAGAAGGTCTCTGTGAATTGAAAATTTCTGGTTATGTGCATTCAAGGTCATGCATAAAACAGCGTCTAGGATCAGGGAAAGTTGAGGAATTTAATCAAAATGCTTCTCTATAGTTTGGTGTGTTTTGTAGGATTAGCAGGGGCACCAATAATGCTGTCAATGCAGAGCTCATTTGGACACTTGTGAATTATTGAGCTGCAGAGCAAACCTCAGCACAGCCTAAATCAACAGTTTTCCACACTGCTGTTGGCAACAGAAGTTCCTGATGGTTCCTCTTCCACACTGGAGAGGGACGAAATTGCAGCGGGAGGTTGTTTGGGGGAAAAAAGCAATTGCAGGCTTTGGGATAACTGACTTGGCATTTCTGAGGCTCACCAGACAGAGACAGAGCAGCAGCCCTGTACAAATTCAGGAATTTATCACTCCCAGCTGAAGTAAAAGTTCACAAACTCAGTATTTTAAAATAGAGTGAAATCCACCCAGTGAATCTGCAGAACACCCACCTGGCTTAGGTGATGGCTCCCCAGCCTGTGTCCCAAAGCCAAACCCCTGGGAATGCTCCAGGGAGTGCTGGGTGAAGGTTGGTGATGGGAGGGAGGACTGGAGGGTCTGAGACACCTTCCCTGGGGGAATTCTCTAATCCAGGGTCACCAGGACTGCTCACTCAGAGCACAGGGCAGAGGCAGGGGACATCGGAGAGATGCTCTGCAAAGTCCTTCTTCCCTTTTGGTGGCTTTCTGTGAGACAGGAGGTTGTGTGGGAGGTAAAGGGGTTTTCTTAGGCATCAGTGAAAAAAGAAAATTCTATCCTGATGTGTTTTGTGGAAACATTCAATAGAATTGAATGGAGCCCATAACACTTTTTCACCTTTGTTTTCTCCTTAGGTGTCACAGACAACTCTGAGCAGACTGCGAGGTGCCCTTAATGCACTGGCACGATGGAACTGGGATTGCTGCATCACCATGAAGAAATTCAGTGTATGAGGTACCCAGAGCTCTTTCCTTCCTTTGGAAAGTCTGATTCTGTAATTAAAGTTAATTTAGGGAATGAATTATATTTGATGTATGTGCTGGTATTTATATCAATAGTTAATGTGTGTGTTAAATACATAGATGGCCCTAGACCTGAGTTATGTTCACGACCTTTAGTCCAAACATTCTCCCTTTCCCCCAAAAGAAACCAATTCTTTTTTGGTAAGATTTAATTTTATATTATTATACCGACACCTAAGTGCTGTTGTTGTTTTTCTCAACTTCAATATTCTCCAAACATTCTCTGCTCTCCTTCTCTTTTGAATTTCAGGAAACGATTCAATGATGTCAGAGCTCAGTGTGGTGCCTACACTTGCCTTATCTTCCTGTTTTCATTAACAAATTTTTGAAGTTGTTAATTATGAACTTGTTTATTTGAAAATTTTTCGCTATAATTTTATTTTAGATGGGTGAATACCCAAATATTTTTTAATGCAACTCACCTTGTTTTCCTGAACAATGGCATAAAACTCAGCCAAGCCAAGCGTGGGCTCTTCCTTAAGGAGCAAGTGTGCCAAGGATGGATTTGCAGAAGGGTTTTCATTGCTTCCCTGGGCTCTTCCATGGTGCTGCCTCACACTGGAAGTGGCTGTCAGGTGAAATAAGAAATGCAACCTAAAGAGTGTGTGGGGCTCCCGTGCCCTCTCCCTCCCCTTAAAGCTTAAAGCTGCTCCCAGTCTTCAGCATCTCCCCCCCAAATCTTGGATCCCTCCCCCACAAACACTGCTAACTACTAACTCATAAAACATATCAGCTGGGTTTATTACTTTTAACCATCTTTCCAATTGTGCTATAAAATAAAGGCAGATGCCATTTTAAGATCTTATTATTATCAAGGGCCAACTCCTCCAGCAGCACCTGCTTAGCAGCAATCTGCTTGTTTATAGTCCCTTTTTTATAGGTGACAGTTTAAGGTGGCTGTTCTCCTGTTACAAAGAGTTCTTTTTAATGTGGCAGAAGTGGCACGCACAGTAGGTGAGCTCCTTTCTTTCATCCAGTGATATTGAGACAGGGTCGCAGGTTCACCTGTGATTTTTGCTTGACAGCTTCGCCACACACATCAGCCTCTGCCAAATGCTCCGCCATTAATTTATGATTTAAAGTAATTAACTTTTGCTGATTAAAGTAATTATTTCAAGTGCATTGCACTCAGGCCCAAATGATGCTCGCAGCCCCCTCTCCAGTTTGAGCTAGCAGCATGCCAAGTGCTTAAAAGCTGCACCAGGGAGCTCGCGGTGGCTTCTGCCAGTCTAACAGATCTGCCATGTTTATGGCTGACTTGTACTAACTGCTCATTTTAATGCCGAATCCTGGCAGAACATTGACACAGTGTGAAACCTTCATCCGGTAAACAAGACAAGCTTCAAATTGGTGACATCGATGACAGTGAAAACTGTTTAAATGAATCTTGCCTCCAGCCTTCCAGAGGTATTATGTTTTCTGAGCGCTGCTCCTTCTCCAGATTGGCTGTTAAACAATTTACAGCTTTATCCAGCCTCTGCCTTTAGCGTTATGCAGGTGCAAAATTTAGGTTTCTTCGACGGATTGGAGGCCAAAAAAAAATAAAATCTCTCTGACCTCCCCCTCTCCGCTCAGAAAAACCCCACCCAGACCCCACCAAACCCTTTTGAAGCGGCTTCAGAGAGGAACGTGCGAAAGGAGTTTCCTTTGAAAATAAATCTGCCCTTTTGAAAGCGTACACGGGTTGGGAAGCTGCCTGGCATGTCCCGAAGTTAACGTGTTTTGTGTGGGAGCCAGTGTTGGCTGCTTTATTGTGCCTTCCCTGCACAGGAGAAGGATGCACAGTGGAGCACCGGGCGGGATCGCGTGGAATTCTGCCAGCGCCGGGCACCGCGGCAACGGGCTTTGTCTCACTGCCACCAAATGTTCCCAAAACTTACCTTTAGGCTTGTGGTTTTCTTTAATTTTTTTTTTTCCTCTCTCCCCAGAGAAGATATTCCTTGGGAATATCCGGTCGTAAAGAGCTGTGGGATTTTGGCTGCTGCTCGCTGAGTGAAACCGAGCAAGCTGAAGGTTAAATCTGTAGGAATGAAAAAATCCATGCTGGAAAAAAATATTCCCAGTACTATAAACATATTTAGCTTTTTTTTTTTTTTTTCCTTTTTTATTTATTCATTCATTTATTTATTTAAATCAATTTTTAATTTGGGGGGGATAAGTGAAACAGTTTTTATCAGGCAGGGGCAGTGTGGTTTTTTTTCCTGCTTTGCAGAAATGACTGTCAGTTTTAAAAAGCTACTCACATTATCCCTCTCTCCTCTTCCAGTGCAACTGTAAAGAAATCTAATTTCATCTATAATAAAGCACCTGATGGGCAGTGATCCCTGGCAAACAATATTTCAGCTTAATGCTAAGCATTGAAAAAACATCATCGAAAAATAAAGATGCCAAGAAAAATCATCTGTGTGTTAGCTTGGCAGTCGTCCTCAGAAATGTGAGGGATAGCTCGACAAGTGAGCCTGATTTGGGGGTTTTCTCCTTTTTTCTTTTTTGGGTTTTTTTTTTTTTTTGGTAATGAATGAAGTGTAGAGGGAAGGGAGGCAGTGGCGAGGGAGGGCAGAGCTCCCCGTGCGCCTCGTGAGCAAACCCTGAGCTCGCTGCCAAATCGGGGCAGTTTTGAGCTGCCAGGGAGCCCAGGCACGGAGCTCAGAGCACCAAGCCCCTGCTCAGAGCCCCTGGCAGGGCTGTGCTCTGTGCTCACCCCATCCTCTCCCTGTGCAAGGCCTGCTGGAAACAAACCCCGGAGGGAGCTTCGCAGAAAATGGTAACGCTGCTTTTTAAGAACTGATTGGCAAAGGAGTTTTGAAAATGCTCGTCAGAAACAAGATAGAGACAAAGGAGTTTCAGTGGCTTGGGTTTCTTTTTCTTTATTATTTTTTATTTCTAGTTCTCCAAATAGAATTACAAAATGCTTTGGGATGGAAGGGATCTTAGACATCACCCAGTTTCACATCCCTGCTATGAACATCTTCACATCCAATAATGTCTGGAGTCTCTGAAGATGTAATAGGACTGGAAAACTAATCTTGAAAAATTTTTTCAAAGCAAAACACACCTGGGATTTACTCAGGACCTGATCCAAACCCCCTGAGTCAAGAGCCAGTTGGTGGCCTTAGCCTCATTTGACTCTCCTGTGCTGTCTGTGGCTGTTCCAAGCTCAGCTGATCTTCTCGTGCTGGCTCAAGGAAAATGATCATAATCCTCAAAGTGTTCTGGGGAGGATAAGAGCAGGATTTGATGCTGCAGGAATTGTGAGTGGCTGTGGTTGGCATGGGAGAGGTTGGCAAAGCTTGGATCTCACAGTAACAGGAGCAGTGGCTCAAACACTGGTTAGAGCCAGGGGATTGTAGGTGCCGAGCTCCCATTGGCATTGTCAGGGACTGGGTATTTTTAAATATCTCTAGGTGTTGGGTGGGTGTTGGACTGGTTCTGGATAGGGCAAGGTGGGGATGCTCCCTTTGGGAAAGGACAATTCACAGCAGAACTCCTGTCTCAGTCCTCCAGTTGAGGAGGGCATCTCTTGAGCCATGACAAAAGTGAGAAATCTCAAGATCTGGTCAGGTGAAAAGTGCAACAGCCACCAGGTAAAAACTGGAGTTCAGAATTCCAACATGCACATTTGAATTTAATCCCTCAGAATTTTGAGAAGCATAAAAGTCCCATTATGGAATGGCACAATGTATTAGCAGTTATAGGTGTTAAATCAAACCAAGGTACATGATGTTAATGGGCAAAGTGACTGTGTTTAAACAGTTGTCTACTTATTAAATCTCTAATTAAGGACACACAAACCAAGTGATGAAGATTTTCCACTAAGCATGATAAATTGTGATTAGCAGAACGTTTTTAATGTGCTGCAGAGCAAGCCAGGTTTGTTAAAACAGAGCAGAAGTCACCCAAATTTCTCCCAGCAGCTTTACCTGTAATGACAGTGGTACCTCTGCAGGTCAAAATAAATTGATTTTCTCTGTGTGTATTAACCTCTGACTGCAGTTTGGATCCTACTTCTTCTGTTTTTACAGCCCTTCTTTAGAGCACCTTTTGGGATTTATCTCAAACAGGCCAGACAAGCTGGAAGTGACTTTTTGGAAGCCGCCTCATGACTTTCTGCCTGGATTGTGTGTGATGTGAGTGCAAGTGTTTTCCTGCTGCAGCACACCCCTCCATAGGAATAAGTGCACTTACTTGACTCAATCAGCCATCTGTGACTCCATCAGCCACAGTGGAAACTAATGGTAATTGCCAATTGTTAACCAGACAATAGCAGATGCTAACTTTAATATCCAACAGTGCTCTTCCGAGCATCTTTTATGGAGACATGGCCTCACTTTAATACGTGTTTTCTTTCCCCAAAATAAGGCAACTTAGTAAAGGCTGATTAGCCTAGGGAGCTATGTGACTTGAAGCAATGAACTTCCAGGAATGGCAGCCCATGTGCTGTTTCCGGGCCATAATGTCTCCAGAGTGAAAATGCAGAAGACTGGATTTAAAATTCTTCTCCGAATGCAATTTTTTTCCAGTGAAATTTCACAAAGAGCCACGTCCTGGATACTAACACGAGAGCGATGCCTTTCCTGGCAATGTCCTTGCCTCCTATTAGATAATCAATTAGTCTCAGAACATTAAAAAGCAAAATGCTGCAACAGGATTTTCCACCAAATTCAAAAATATTTACTAAAGGATTTCATTGCTCCCGTTTATTTACATGGAAGCCTGAAGGCCGCACAACATAATGCTGCTGCTCTGGCACCAAGACAGCTCTGCAGCCTCAGCCCCGAAGGACAGCTGGAGTTTCTGGGTCGCAGTGGCTCCTTTTTGCAGAAATTTGTTCTCAGAAAGTAATGAATGAGCCCATTTTCACTTCGGCTGGGGCCTGCAGTCTACGGGAGACATTAGGAGCAATTTGTAGTCAACGTGCAGGTCTGTTCCATCTAAAATATTATCAATGAGCTTGTCAACCCGAGCCTTAACCTTCTTTGTTATTTTCATCTGCTCCTCTCTCAGATGTCTCTCCTCGTAGCCATAACCTCTGAAGACTGGCAACAGGATGTCATACACCTGTTTTGCTCAAGGCTGGGACTCGGAGCCCTGCGCGAGGTTGTGTCGGCATTGGCTCGCTCGCTGCTTTGCTCAACGTATATGTCAGAATGTCAGATGATCGTTGTTGTATCTGCAGCTGTTGCATGAGCAGAGTGCCAGGGGCACAACTTTCCTGCAGTGAGCTTTAATTTGCTCTCCCCTCCCTGAAGAGCTCCCGCTCTTCACCTTGCTGCTGCCGCTGCAGCTGGAGCAGAGCGCAGCCCGTGTGCAGCTGAGGCTGCGGCACGGGAGGCAGGCAGGGAGGCAGGGAAGCAGGAAGGCAGGGAGGGAGGCAAGGCAGGGAGATGGGCAATGACACTGGGAGACAGGGGAGGAGGCAGGGGTGCAGACAGGGAGGCAAAGATGCAGGGATGGAGGCAGGGGTGCAGGTAGAAGTAGACATGGAGGCAGGATTTGAGGCAGGGTGGCAGGAATGAAGGCAGGGTTTTAGGCAGGATGGCAGAGAAGGAGGCAGGGATTTGAGGCAGGGATTTGAGGCAGGGTGGCAGGAATGAAGGCAGGGTTTTAGGCAGGGTGGCAGAGAAGGAGGCAGGGATTTGAGGCAGGGATGGAGGAATGGAGGCAGGGTTTTAGAC
>VZTB01037519.1:60892-74586 GCA_013397245.1 Thryothorus ludovicianus
AGGAATGGAGGCAGGATTTGAGGCAGGGACGCAGGGCAGAGGCAGGAATGCAGGAATGGAGGCAGGATTTGAGGCAGGGATGCAGGAATGGAGGCAGGATTTGAGGCAGGGTGACAGGGGTGCAGGCAGGGAGGCAAAGCAGGAAGAGATGGAGCTGAGGAAGCTGAAGGAGAGAGACTGACACAGATGGAGATGGGTGAAGGCAGGCATGGAGGCAGGAACTGAGACAGGGAGGCAGGGATGGAAGCAGGCAGGGAGGGAGAGAGGGTGAGAAAAAGACAGGGAAAGAGGGATGGAGGCTGAGAATCAGGGATGAAGATAGAATCAGGCAGAGAAGAAGCCAGGAAGTCAGGGAAGGAGGCAGGCAGGGAAGGAGGGAAACTGAGGCAGGCAGGGAGGCTCAGCACCAGCCAGGGCACAACTTGGTGGAGGTGCTGCAGACTGTTATTTGCATCTTTGCTCAATGAGGCATTTTCCTAATTGTTTGCAGGAAGGAATTGTGGACACTGAGGGATTTATATTTGTGCGAGTCAATCTGTAGAATATTTGGAAGCTGTTCCAACAGAGCTACTCGTAGCCTAAATAAGCCATAACCTGCCAAGATATTCATGAGAGATCTGACTAGGTTTTTGACTGCTCTCAGAATTAGGTTGACAATCAAAACAGATGTAGAATGAGACTGCAACTGGATTGCCAAAGGCAAAAAGCTCCTGTCAAATTCTTTAAAGGAGGGAGCTGATAAACCACTGTAATACATGGGAATAGTGGACATTAGTGACTAGACAAGGACACATATGTCCACCTTCAGTTTTGCTCGGGATTGTGGATTTGTCTCTCNAATGGAGGCAGAATTTGAGGCAGGGATGCAGGAATGGAGGCAGGATTTGAGGCAGGGTGACAGGGGTGCAGGCAGGGAGGCAAAGCAGGAAGAGATGGAGCTGAGGAAGCTGAAGGAAGGAGAGAGGCTGACACAGATGGAGATGGGTGAAGGCAGGCATGGAGGCTGGAACTGAGACAGAGTGGTAGGGATGGAAGCAGGCAGGGAGGGAGAGAGAGTGAGAAAAAGACAGGGAAAGAGGGATGGAGGCTGAGAATCAGGGATGAAGATAGAATCAGGCAGGGAGGGAGGCAGGCAGGGAAGGAGGGAAACTGAGGCAGGCAGGGAGGCTCAGCACCAGCCAGGGCACAACTTGGTGGAGGTGCTGCAGACTGTTATTTGCATCTTTGCTCAATGAGGCATTTTCCTAATTGTTTGCAGGAAGGAATTGTGGACACTGAGGGATTTATATTTGTGCGAGTCAATCTGTAGTATATTTGGAAGCTGTTCCAACAGAGCTACTCGTAGCCTAAATAAGCCATAACCTGCCAAGATATTCATGAGAGATCTGACTAGGTTTTTGACTGCTCTCAGAATTAGGTTGACAATCAAAACAGATGTAGAATGAGACTGCAACTGGATTGCCAAAGGCAAAAAGCTCCTGTCAAATTCTTTAAAGGAGGGAGCTGATAAACCACTGTAATACATGGGAATAGTGGACATTAGTGACTAGACAAGGACACATATGTCCACCTTCAGTTTTGCTCGGGATTGTGGATTTGTCTCTCAAATTGGGTAGCAAGGGCATTGGAAAAAAATGCTTTAAAATACACAGGTAGTGAAAGTTTAAAAAGACACATTGCTGCATGAATATTACAAGATGTTTCTCAGGGTTTTCTTAAAATACGTGTTTTTGTGGAGTTGCTGCGTAGCTGAGTGACAAATTGGGAAGGCACAGATCATCTGTAATTTAAAAGAAGAAAGCAACAGAGAGTTTGATTAAAATGCAACACAGTTCTGTATTGCGGGACATTTCTTGGTTACATCTATTATTAAGGGTGACATGAAGCATTTTGTCTTTCACTTGAAATGTGAACTAAATCAAGATTAAATATATAAAATGAGGCTTCATCTTTAATAAGGAGAATGGATGCAGTGGCCTAATGTGTACATCTGTATCTTGTCTAAGAGTTGCAACTCATAATTCCTGCACCCAAGTCATTGTAACAGAGGGAAAAGGAGAGTTTATGTAGGATGCAACATAAATGTGAAAGGTATTGGTGGGAGAAAAAAACAAACAACTGGTTTGCAGCTGCCTGCTGGGCAAAATCCCCGGCTGGAAGGACATCTCTGGGTGGAGGGATCCATATGGTGGGGCTTCGTGGTGTTTCAGGATAGGGATGGCTGACAAATATGGAATGACACCTTTCCTCGGGGAAAATGCTGAATCTTTCAACAGGGAGCCATTCACAGAGTTTGTTTCAATGAATATCCCAGCTTGAAAAACCATAGAACAAATCATAGAGTAGCTTTCAAAATGTTTTACTAATGAATCATATTTTTTTTAAAATAACCTGTGTCCTTCAAATGTAGCATTTAGGTGGTTTTTAGGTGTTTTTCAAACAGAAAGACATTTCAGAATCATATTTAGAGTAATATTTTAACGTCAGGAAGCTTTTTAAGGATTTTTTTTTCTGTGCAGAAGGCTGCTTGCTTTATTTTATATATCAAAAAGAAATGCAGAGGCCTGGATGGTGATGGAGTTGTGCTCCTTTCCCCCAAACCTACCTCCCCAATATTGCCACCTTCCCCAAATTTCTCTGTGTAGAAGACAAAACATCCAAACCACACCTTGAACCGGCTGGTTCTGCTCAGGACCCGCACGTGCCTGTCCTCCAGCTCCAGGCAAAGGGCTCTGCGTGGTCTCCTTCATATTTCTGGCTGATCCACACTTGCCAGAGCAGCTGGGAATGTGCCTGGCAGGAGCTGGCTGCCAGCCCGAGCCTGGCAAGTTGGCTGGGTGGTCACTTGGCACACGAGGGCTGTGGCAGGAGCTCACCGGCGCTGCCCAGCTGAGCCTTGGAGGAGCCGGTCCCTGCTGGCAGAATCACTCTCCCTGCTCCAGAGATGAAGATGGATTGGCCCAAGTGGAGCATTGGGTCTTCAGGGCCAAAAATGAGCTGGAAATGTGAGCTCAGGCCGTCCTGGCCAAGTTCTTCTCTGTACAGGCAGGACATTGTCCCATGGGGACCCTGGAGCTCCTCTGGGCGTACAGAAACCCCCAGAACAAACTGTTCGTGACATTTCTTTTGGCTCAGCTGCCATTCCTCTTCTTTCCAGGAGGATCTCTCCCCTTTATTAATACCTCTATAATCTGTTTAATTAAAATTAAATCTATTTTTGATACCTCACCACCAGATCCAGCACTGTATTCCCGAGTGCAGGATGTATTCCCTCCACTGCAGAGTGAGGCAATGTTATTTCTTGCACTGTATTTCCAATCAAGTTGGGCAACGTTAACTTGTCATTTTTTTTTTTCTTCATTAGTATTGACTGCTTTCATATCCTGGTTAGATCTTGATAGGAAAATATAAAAACATGTCAAGAGAGTGGTTCTGATACAAATGGAGTGCAAAAACAATTTTGGAGAAAGCCCATTTGTGTGTGATTTCTAACCTAATTCTGCAAACCCTGGTGGCTTGGAGAGTTTAGCATCCAGAGGTTTGGGCGTTTGCCCAAACTAACCCTAAAAAGCAAACCTTTGGCCGCCTGCCTTTCAGTTGAGTGTGTGATATAAATAGCTGTGCTAGGAGCAAACAAAGGAGGCATTGCTTGGAGCAGCCAAGAGAGACCACGTGAGCTGCTCCATCAGGCCGGGCTTTGCTATCCCAGTTGGAGACATGCTCCTACTTTTTTCCTGATATTCATGCAGTGGTCACTGGGTGACCAAGGCAGAGAGTCTTCAGCACCTCTTTCTTCAGCTTCTGTGAAGACTTGCTGCTCAACTCCCCCAGAAAAAAAACTCAAATTAATTTAAAAACTACTCAGAAAAGTCTTTCTCTTGTTGTCTCTGGTGGTTCTGTTGCAGAGCTGCAGTTTTAGATGAGGAGCACCACAATGTTGTTGCAAGACCAGACCAGAGAGGAAGGGCTCAGAGCTGCTTTATCCCTGCACCCTGTCCAGGTGAAATGAGATTTGGTGTTTGCTTCAACATTTCATAGCTTTTTTTTGGTCTTTTCCTAGACTAGTTCATGGGATTGCCTGAAAGTTTTAAATAAACCTTAATCTCTATAAAGAAGTTTAACTTGGCCAGATAATACCCTGGAATATATTAAATGTTGGAGAAATCTAAAGCCACATGCTCAGGGAAATACTGGAATCACCATCCTGGAAGCACTCAAAAAACTGTAGATGTGGCAACTGGGGACATGTGTTAGTGGTGGCCTTGGCAGTGCTGAAGCCTTGATCTTAGAGAGCTTTTCCAACCTAAACAATTCTGTGTTTCCAGGATTCTTAGAGTCTTGTTATGACTGTCCTAGTATCCATTTTTGGGGTGTTTTGGTGTGTATTTGTGTATAGAAAGCAACATCAAGAAACAGGAGCAAACACCAATTTGCCTTTGAAAGGCAGAAATTCCAGGGAAACCCAGTGAAATCTCAAATTCCTGGCAAAGCATCCTCACAGCTCAGCTGGCATCCAGATACTCATGGGAGGTGTGGGAAGAACCAGGCTGCTTTCTCTGCATCACCTTTCTTGTGTTGCCCCTTTCTTTGGGGCTGCTCGTCTTTGATGAGAATTTGCTGTAAAATTACGACTCCACCAGACCTTTCTTTGCCTCGTGTGCCCTTCCCTGACCCCTGCTCCTTCCATCTGGCAGAGCTGAGCAGCCAGAGCCCTAAATCACCTGTGGCTGGGGCGTGGTGCCTTTCCCTGGGTTCCAGCTGGCTCCCAACTCCTGTTTTCCCAATTCCTGCGAAGACAGAATGTTCTCACTCTGCCTAAAAGCCAAGGGCTGAGTTACCAATAAAAACCCTGATGGATGGTGGAAAGGCTTCTCCATAACTCCCCATTCCTAATCAATGGACGTGTTTGACATCCCGGCAGCTCAGCGTTGGAGAAGAGCTGTCAATAGTGCTGAAAATGGGAAACTCTGCCATCATTGATGGGAGCTGGTTATTGATGTCATCACTCCTGTCACTCGCTGACAAATACAGCCCACAGTGACTTCCCTCCAATCTGCAGAGCCATGGGTTGGAAAATAAGCTTGAAAATCTCCATGCAGTTGAGGTGATGTTGACTCCAAGAGGTGATGAATCTTGGATTTTCTCCTGCCTATTTCCATATTTCACCCCTATAAAGGGCAGGTGGGCAGTTTTCTTTGCCATTTGGGATAAGGCAGATATTTGGATTACAAAGAGGGCCTCAATAACTGGTGCCTTGTTCTTAAATTGCTTTATGGATGGATCTGTGTGTCAGGTGTGCACAACAATGGCTGTAACAATCTGTTGGCTATTTACTGTGACAAAAATCCTGACACCTCACCAATTCACATCCTGACACTTCACCAATTCACATCCTGACACCTCACCATTCAAGTGTTGTGCAGAACAGCCTTTAAGAGACACTTTTGCCTGTGATGTTTACTCACCAGCTAAGTGAGAAGCAGAAATGTGGGCGATGTCCCTTTTCTCTTCTTCCAGCCTGGCTCCTGGATGTTTGTTTTCCAGAGGACAGAGAGCAGGAGCATCCACACCTGTGTCCCAGACAGCTGGCAGGCTCTGCCCGTGCCATAGCTGCCATCTGTGCCACTGAGGGGACTGGGGGGAGGCAGGAGCAGGAAAGAGACTTCACACTGCCACAGAGGTGGGTTTGGGGACTGGAATCTGCTGTGGTAGGAGCCCCTGCCTCTCTTTCCTCTGAAGCTGCTGCTGGTCAGACAATAAATTAGAGGCGTTCTGGGTGGACTTGAGGACATTAAGCCCGGGGGGTTTTGTTTCTGTAGAGGTTATGTGGAATTGTTTGGGCTCTGAGCAACCTGGTTTACTGACATTTTCCTTCCCATGGAGGTTGGAATGAGAGGATTCTTAAGGTCCCTTCCAACCCAAGCCATTCAATCATTCTATGACTGAAAGATTCAGGTATTCTTCTGTCACACAAAGAAATCATTTTTCTACAGAAACTGAATTCCCTCAAAGAGAGAGACAAATAAATGTTCTTTTACATTGTGTGGAAGAAAGAGCTCAGCACCTCCCTGTAAAAGGAAGAGGCCCCCCTCCATCTCCATGAACCCCTTCCAGGTGCCAGTAGTCCAGGTCAAAACCAAAGGCAGGGTTCTCCACTCCACCCTGGAATCCTGGCAGCTCCTTGTTGCTGCCTGGCTTGGCACAGCCTGAGATGGAGGCAGAGGACAAATCCGCACTTAAAATTGCAATAAACAACAGGCCCGTGGTGTCCCCTCTGGGATGCTGTCACTTCTGCAAGGGTGGAGATTGCTGATGGTGGGGAGACACCCTCCAGGCTTCTGCTCCTCTGTGGGTGGGATGACCAGAGTGACCCTCTGCCTCAGGGGCAGAAGCTCTCCAGAACAGCCCAAAGGTGGGAAAACAGAACTTTTCTCTCTGCTTTTTTGTTTGTCTTCCCTTCAGATGCAGTGGGGCACCAGGAGGACATCGTGGAGCTGTTGGCAAACGCTGTGGCTGTCAGTCCCCTCGGGGCTGGGGGAATTGAGCTCCAAACAAATCCTTCTCCGTAGGTGCAATGCACATAAGTGCATTTTTGGATCATGGTCCAAGTTTGCATCCTTTGTGAGCCCAGGAATGTGCCAGGATGAGTCGGTTTTTATCAGCCCAGCACTCCTCCATTGAGCAGAGACAGAGTTGGGGGCATTGTGCATCAAAGAGAGGGGAATTAATGAATGAGAAAACCTTGACATTTACACAATTTAGGCATGTTACTTTTATTTAAGAGGTTTTTTTTGTGCAAAGGGTGCAGAACCCTTGGTGAATAGACCTGTTAATGCCTCTTGCTTTTTGTGTTTATATGTGCCAGGTCTAATAATTGTCACGTCAGCCTAAGTGAGAAACAACCAGACACGTCCATGGGAGAGGCCGTGGGGCTTTAGTTCAAGTGACTCCTGTTCCTCCTGGGTGGGGAAGAGGGAAGGGCAATAAACAACAGGAATTTGTTCCTTTCTCAGCACCAGGGTCTATCACGTGTAAAAATGTAGGACTTTGGAAGCCATTAATTATACATAAAGTCAATAACCAATCTTAATAGAACTTAAAGTGACAAAAGCGATGACATTTAAAAAATCAGCTTCCCCCTACCACGAGCCTGGGACCATCAGGGAAAGGAAAAAGGCTGGAAACATGCTCTGGACATGCAGTAATTGCCACTGCCATTTTCTGATTTCATTAGAGAAAACTGCTTTCCGTGTAGGTAGATTAAGAAAGGGAGAAATTCTGGATTGCAGAGGTCAAGTCTATGTCTGGGATAACCTGCCCTGCCTGTCAGCAGCAAACAAAGGAATTTGGGGTAAAAAAGTATGAGGATTTGCACTTTTCTGATATTTTAAAGCTTACCTAAGTGCATATTTTAGCTGCTTACTTTTCTTTTCCCCCTAAAATACGAAGCAGAGTCATAGTGGACAGATAGGAAAATAATAATGCTATTAGTAATATTAGTAATAGTAATAATTCCTCTGCACTGCTGCTGATTTCTAGGAATTGGAATCTGACCAAATCTGACAATAATTAATGCATCTGAATTTCAGCTTGTATTTCAGTTTGAAAATTTATAGGAAATAGATGTACCCATGAAAATCCAAGCTCCAAAAGAACTTCCAGCGCCCGATTCAGGCATTTATTCTAATTAATCTTATGCAAGGCGAGAAGGTCTGCTATGAAGTCATCATTAATTTATATTCCAGCAGCACAGTTTATCTCATTTACTTTGTACCTTATTTTTTTTTTTCCAGGGAAGATCAAGAACCAACTCTTGGCCATTATTCTTGACGGAATCCATTTGAAACGAGCCAGAGGAGTGAGAAACGCGAGGCGCCCGCACACGGATGAGGCTTGCCAGGTTCTGGGCCATTTTTATTTTTTTTTTCAGCTGCCTAATTGAGGAAATATTTTTTGCTCTTTGTTTCCAGGGGGTGGGTGGGTTGGTTTGTTTGTTTTCTCAGGAGCGGGGAATTTCGGTCGGTCCTCGCCCTTGTTCCAGTTTGGAAGAGCCGGGGCTGTTAGCAAGTGACATGCCCAGGAATATAAAAGAGCACTACATCTTTGGAGCTGTTTCCTGGTATTCCCCAGCATCCTTGTTTGTTGTCATTTGAAAGAAGCTATTGAGCTGAAAGGAGGGACAAACAATCTCCAGGCGGACAAAGCCGGGGAGAGCCGGGAGCGGCCAAATTTCCATGAAACACTCGCGTTCCAATTCATATTTAAATGCGCTCCCAAGCAGCTGGACAACCTTTCTATGACCGGCCACAGCTGAGCGTTGTAGCCAAGGAGAAATCACAAGCAATTTGCTGAGAGCAGATGAAAGGTGTGCGTGTGTTTCTGTCCTTTTAATGCGAGAGAATAAGCCCTGAACTCGCACAGGATGTCAAGATGTTGGGCAGAGCTGAAGAGCAGCACAGCAGATTCCCAGGGCTGCGGGCTGGCACCGTTCCCTTTGAAGTCCTCCAGGTTATGCTGATTTACAGCGGCCAAAGGTCAGCACAAATGTGGTTGTTTCTAGCTGATTTCCATGCCCTTCTGCTTAATGATTTTTTTATTTTGAGGGAAATTATTATTTCTCATAAATGCGCCTGGGCAGCAGCCCCTCTATGGAATAATAATTTGATTTTTGAAGGGCTGAGTCCTGCAGCACGTATTAATTTAAAACTCATGAGGGATACACCTGTAGAAAGAGAAAGCCTAGGTCAAAAGTGTCTTTTTCCATGTCCTAAACTGACCTTGGGCTACTCCAGTCTTCCACACATCCTCATTGTAAGAGAGAGCAGTCCAAATTCTCCTAATTTGCATCTTGCACGTCTCTAACTGAGCCACCTTGGGGCACCAAGGTGCTTCTGCAGTCCTCTCATCCCACTCAAGGTGCCAGAGAGGGCTCTCCATCTCCTAAATAATCCTTTTTCCTCTTCCAGAGGCTGTGCTGGCATCTTTGAAGGCATTTTGTCTACCACCAGCTGGTGCAGAGCATCCTTCGTGCAAAGAGAAGCAGATTTCTCCAGGTCCAAAAGAAGTTTTTCCACAATACAAACAGACCTGGGTTATAATTTATCAAGTGAAGTTTCTGCAGGTTTATTGTGAATTAATGTTACCATTTGCTTTGAATATGATTTAATGTACTTTGGAGGCATAACTTAATTATTCTTTGTCCTTGAGTCTCTGCACTGCAGCCACTTTTATTAAGAAAAATATCAGGGATTAGTAAGAATGTTAAAAAAATTACTTCTCACAGGAGCTGGGTCAGGTTAAAGAGTGAGTTTGTAGCACAACATTCTTGGCTCTCTTTCCTTGCTATTTTGTTTTAACCATGTGTGAGCTGTTGGTTATAGAAAGCAAGCAGGTTTTGGTTGATTTTCCTTCCTCCTAACTAGAGATTTCTCAAACCATCTCTTCCCTGTTTGAATTTCTTTTTTAAGTCACATTAGAAGGGATTGCAGTTATTGGGCAGGAGACTGGGCTTTCCCTCTGTTTTTGCTGAGGCTGGAGTGTGGGGATGGTGTCTGTGATGATAAGAGGATGCTGAGAGTTCCTATGGCACTTAGAAATATCAAAATAATCAAAAACTGGAAAGAATTAACTGGCAGCAGTTTTACACCCCAGTATGAGGGCTAAAACCGAGAGAGAATTTTCATGGCTTTGCTTTGACACCATGGAAGGCAGAAAAAGGTGTTTGTGCCTCCAGCTTTGTCCCTGAGCTTCCAGCAGCCACCACCCATTCCAGGCTCTGGGATGAAGACAAGGAAAGTGAAAATGACTGAGAATCTCAGAATCCCAGAATCCCAGACTGGTTTAGGTTGGAAGGGACCTTAAAGTTCATCTCATTCCACCCCCTGCCATGAGCAGGGACACCTCCCACTAGACCAGGCTGCTCCAAACCCTGTCCAGATAAATCAGATGGATAAATCAGATGGATAAATCAGTTGGATAAATCAGTTGGATAAATCAGTTGGATAAATCAGTTGGATAAATCAGATGGATAAATCAGATTGATAAATCATCCCATTTAATGGTGCTGGCTTGATGGCTGGACTGGATGATCCTGAAGGTCTCTTCCAGCCTGGATGATTTTGTGAATCTGTGATTCCATTGTCCAGAGTGTTTAATGTTTATTCTGTGTCCAGTGTTCCCCTGCAAAAGCTGTGCTGTAAATTTCTTGTTACACCCCCAGACTATTTATGAGTCTGATTATTTCACATTCACTTAAAATCTTTTCCTTTTCTATTGACAAACTTTATTTTCTCTTCTCCCCTTTTACTACTGAAGATATTGTAGACTTGAAACCTCTGCAATCAATGTCTGACTAATATTTCCTCAGTTAACTTTTGAGGTTTAGCTGTCCCAGCTATAAATCTACAATGAGGGGAACAGTCCAAAATAACTATTATTCAATTTATTGCTTGAATATAAAATTAGATAAATGAGCCACTGCCTTCCACTTGGATAAAAATGTGGCTGAGTTGATTCTCTTTGTCTGGCCATGGTGCTCATCAGGAAACACTCAGTTATTTTTGGATGGCTACCCCAAATTCCTTGCTTTGGGAATTAGAGCTTTGAGAGAAACCTGAGTAGCTGTTTCATCCAGCAAGGGATATTTCTCCAGTAGGAGCACAATAAGCCCAGGACCTGCCTCTGGAATTGGTTGTTGCAAACAGTGGGCAGAGTGAAGCTATGGAAAAAAAAAAAGAAAAAGGGAAAAACTCAGCTTGTGCCTTAAAATCTGAATTTGGCTCCTCCAGTAGTTAAACAGACCCTGCTGCCTTATGCACCACTTTGTATTGCAAATATTTTATTTTGATTTATTTGGAGAGTGGAGTAGTACTGAAGGGGCCAGGAGCCTCTCTGCTGATTTTTGATGAGGTTAAAATTCAGTATCTGAAGTTCATTTTTATTAACAAACAATTTTCTGGTCAAAAGAATATCTGTAGAGGAAAATTAAATAAAAAAGCAACCCAGACTGGAAAAGAAAAAGCCCCAAAACAATACAGAACCCTTTATAACTGACTAATAACCTTGCAACATTAATGATAAATATATTATTCTCCTTCAATATTTTTTGTCTTGGGACATGTGATTTCCCAAGGACAAAATCAGCCAAAACTACCCTTGGCTTCCACAGTTTTCCAGAGTTTTCCATGGAGCAAAGTGATTACATGGAGTGCATATACTGAATTTATAGTTCAGCGTGGTTTTACACAAATAAAAGCTTGAGTGAGTGTTCTTAGCTTAAGAAAATTAGACCAAATTGCCAAATGGCAAATAAAATTCTTCATGCATTTTTGTCTTTAATAAACAGAAATTTTTTACCTAAGGGAGGAAGTGATCTGGATTTGGTGCAAATAATTAAATAAAACAGAGAAATTTCTTAGCAAAGCATTTCTTTTTATTTAAAAGGCAAATGGAAAACAAATGTCTGAGAAAGGCAGTGAGCTTGCTTAGTTCTTCCCAGTCAAACATTTGGTTTTATATTGAAGTAACAGGGTATTTATTGTATTTTCTTAATAAGTCATTTCAAGATGGAAATAATGTCACCAAAATCAGCACAATTAATTGCACAGACCCACAGTAAAATCTACATTGGCTGCCTGGAGCTGTCCCTAAAATAGATGTTAAATTTTGAAGATCACCAAAAATTTGCAGTTAGGCTGAGATTCATCCCCAGTCTCTGTGGGAACAGCCACCAATTCTGCAGGAATTCGGCTGTGATTGACACGAGACCACCCAACTGCATGAATTCCCCCCTAAAATAAATGGTGGTGGTTTCATTGGTGTCCCTGATGTGGAGACAATTCCTATCAGAAGATCTGACCTGTGGAGAAACTCCACGCTGAGCCTGTGACGTCAGTGACCTCACTGTAGAACATAATCAGGGCTGGCATCTGGATTCCCACATCAGAAGGAATATGGAGAAGATGTAACTCCACATCCAGCACATTTTGTTGTGCTTTTCTTTTGCTCTGTCTCTAACCTGATGCCAGGGGACCTCTTCCAAACAGGTGGCCAAAACTTCAATGAACTGTCTTTTTTTTTTTTTTTTTTCCTAATGGATGTTTGACTTAAAGCTTGCAGAGAAACCTTTTGAAGACGCACGAGCGAATTATTCACTTAAAAGTGGGAACACTCCCCACCAAATCCAACAGGGATAGGTAATTTGATAGATGAGTTCGCCTAAATGATACTAGCATGTTTCTTATCTCCCTGCCATCAGGTTAAGAGCTGTTGTGCATAACTTTCTTAACCTCAACCTCATCTCCTCATCTCTCGGGACTTCAGATTAGTGCAAGGGATAAAGGAAAATCAATGCCGAGTTTGGTTCTGGTGAATGTTTATGTCTGTATGCAAAGGAAGAAGGAGGGAGAGCTTGAAACCATGCCTTCCCAGTGAAAGATTTTAATTAAATTAGGTCTTAGAAATGTGGAGTGTGATCTTTGCAGTGTTTTGATTTCGCTGAAGATTATGACCAGACTTGCCAAAAGCAACGGCGGAGTCTCACATTTGCGAACTCGGCACACAGCGCCCGTGAGTCTGATACATCCCAAAGAGAGAGCCTGAGTGCTCCTGTTTGCATTCCTAAAGTCTTTACAAACAAGGGGAACAATATCTGCTCTTTACAGATGGCCGTGGTCAGGTTCCTGTGTACAGCCCGAGTGACCTTTCCGAGCTGAGCAATCTTCAGGCACTCAGCGCCCAGGGCTGTGAAAAGCCCGAGCTGTATCAGCTTTCCAGGAGTTCATATTTTACACCAGCACTGATTTTTACTGTATCCAGCTGCTGAATAGCAAATGATGGAGTTTGGGTTCTAAGAGAGGACCTTTCTCTTTTTATAAAGACATCGACCCTTTCTACTGCTGAGAAAATGTGTATTGTGCACAACCAAGCTGAAGTTTGTGCTGTCTCCTCTCTGACTCCTCTTTATCTGTGCTGAGCCCGTTCTCTGCATCCCTTTCCTCACCAAAGACATCTTTATGTCAGTGAAGAGAGAGACAGCAGGAGCAGCACCTCTGGATGGGGTCCAGATGGGTCTGGGAGGAGACCCCAGTCCCTCTCTGGGCTCTGCTCAGGGCTGGGCACTGCCCGGGGCAGTTCTGCCTCCTGTGCAGGGGAATTGCTGGAATCAGCCCCTGCCCATTCCTCTGGTGCCACTGCTGGGTCCCCAGAGCAGAGCCTGGGCCCTGCTCTGCCCCTCCCTGCACACAGGGACACACAGGGACACCCAGGGACAGACAGGGACACACAGGGACACACAGGGACACCCAGGGACAGACAGGGACACACAGGGACACACAGGGACACCCAGGGACAGACAGGGACACACAGGGACACACAGGGACACCCAGGGACAGACAGGGACACACAGGGACACACAGGGACACCCAGGGACAGACAGGGACACACAGGGACACACAGGGACACCCAGGGACAGACAGGGACACACAGGGACACACAGGGACACCCAGGGACAGACAGGGACACACAGGGACACACAGGGACACCCAGGGACACCCAGGGACACGCAGGGACACCCAGAGACATGCAGGGATACACAGGGACATACAGGGACACCCAGAGAAGCACAGGGACACCCAGGGAGACCTAGAGACACCCAGAGACACGCAGGGATACACAGGGACATACAGGGACACCCA
>VZTB01037519.1:74971-90809 GCA_013397245.1 Thryothorus ludovicianus
TAGGGACACACAGGGACAGACAGGGACACACAGGGACACACAGGGACACACAGGGACACCCAGAGACATGCAGGGCTGCAAGGGGATACCCAGGGACACCTAGAGACACCCAGAGACACCCAGGGACAGCCAGGGACACGCAGGGACACATAGGGACATGCAGGGACACACAGGGACACTCAGGGCTGAGGGGCCCTCTCAGCTGGGCCCCTCTCCAGGCTGAGCAGCCCCAGCTCCCTCAGCCTTCCCTGGGCACGGAGATGCTCCAGCCCTTTTGTGCTCCACAGGACTTGGAGATGTGGCACCTTTGGCACATCCAGTAAGATTTCACACAATCCTGAAGGTTGGAAGAGGCCTTTAAGATTGTCAACTCTTTTTATCCGCCTCCAAACCATTGTAAATGTGTGCCCAGAGCCTGGCACAGCTCAGCCTCTCTCCCCTGCTGCTCCCAGCCTCGGTGGCCCAAAGCAGCTTCTGTCGAGGAGGGTTTTGTGCATCCCTAGGGAAAAGCCTCGAGGTCATCTTAATTTAAGTGGTTTGAACACATAAAGGCAGAACATGTCAGTGCAGTGATGATCTTGGGTGAGGATCTGTTTTTATTGAGCTTGTGGTGGATACAGCAAAGTGGTGGAGGAGAACAATTTCCTTAAAAAAGTCTTTTAGCTCCTTGAACAGGGCAGGATTATGCAGGGAAGGACCAATAAATCAAGCCTTGATGGGCATTCTTTAGCTCGTTTTTGGGATAGCACTGGCTCTTCCCAAATGCATTTTGTTCTCACTGTAACAGCTTTCCTACTCCAAATGCCCTGTGGTAAATCTTGCCATGCAAATAAGGATCAAATCTTCACTTTTATAGAGTAAGGAGTTTTTTCCTTAGGAGACACCTGAAAAAGAAGTCTTTTGCTGTGTAAGCTTAATTTTAGTGTATCGATGGATCTTCTGGAAACAGAGATCAGAACAACAGCCAAGCTTGCAGCTTGGCTCAGAGTTTATTTTCTGCTGCGAGAAATGGGAAAACAAAGACAGAAAATGTAATAATCCAGATTTTATTATAGAATTCAGATATTGCAGCTATTACAGAGAGATAATTAATGTCTCAGACTAGCAGTGAGGGCTGTTCTGCTTCCCAAAATCTGAGTGTTACTAGTTGGGGGAGCCAGATAATGACAGAAACATCCTGTGAGATTGTAACCCAAGCGTTCTGGTGGTTGAACTTGAGGAAAGGGCACGTATTATCAGCTGTATTTTGTTCTCAATTCACTCCAGGAGACCGTGAGAAAAACGGTCTAAAACTGAGGGATCAATAATTTGTATAGTGAGCACAGTGTGCTGTTAAGAGGTCTAATCTTCAGATCTCTCCAAACATCAGGTGAGACAGGAGAGCGATGACTACCAAGGAGGAAGCAACCTGAGGTGCAATTCATGAGAGCAACGTGAGGTCACAGAGCCTGGCTGGCCACTTGTAGAGAGTTTGTTACAAGAAAAGCTTGTGTAGGGATGGAATTGATCCAGGCACAGAGCCATGAACACCTTCTGTGTGGTATTTGCTCCTGTGAATCCTCCTGCAGTCGAGTTCTGGGTTGCAGAGCAGAATTAGAGGTTGGCAGCTCCTGGAGCTGCTGGTTGCCTGTCCCAGCTTGCTGAAGTCCCTGAAGTGCTGGAAAGAGCTCCTTGGGGGATATTCCCAGAGAATCAGAATATCCCGAGGTGGAGGGGACCTGCAGGGATCACTGAGTCCAGCTCCTGGTCCTGCTTGGGGCACCCCAACAATCCCACCCTGGACATCCCTGGGAGCATTTTCCAAGCTCTCCTTGGACTCTGGCAGGCTTGTGCCACAAACAATTCCTTGGGGAATCTGTTCCAGCTCCCAACCACCCAATGTGGGGAGAATATTCTGCAAACAAATGACCTCGACTGACCGAGAGGAAACAATTTTAGATGTCCTGGTGTTTGAAAGAAAAGCACAACCCAGTAATTCCTGTGTCAGAGCTTTTACAACAGGACAAAGATATAAAGTTCCTTGGTGTTACAAAAAAAAACAAGGTAAGAGACACCAGTTCAGCTTTGAAGGCTGAACTAGGCTTTGTCATTCTTAATTAATCTGTTAAGTAATTTCACAGATTCATAGATTCATCGAGCTCCAGCAGGCCAGGAAGGGCTGTTGGAATCACTTCAGGTGTAACTGGAAACATGAGATTTTCCAAAATTGCTGAATTTGTTTGAATGGAATTTGAATTGAATTTAATTAAGTTAATCTTTTAGAGGGAAAACTTAATCTCAGTTTCAAACCAATGGGTTCAATTCTGTGAAGGAATAGTCTAGGGAAGAATTTGTCTTGAGCAAAGGACTAAGTAACTCGAATAGCAAGGATATTGCCTTGGTCTCCTTGTGCTATTTAAGTGGTGATTAGGTCTGAACTTGACTTTCAAGACAAAAATGCACTTCCAGGGGTGACTCCCTGAGTGAGAAGAGCTTTCAGTACTGTAGGTCTGAGTAGATTAACAGACTGTCTATAAACTGAGGGAAGAAAATAGGAAGGGAAAGAGGAAAAAGCCAAGGAGAGAGTAAAACTTGGAATTGGGAAAACAATTCCTGTTCCAGATGAAACATTTCATTATAAATGATGGGTTTAAAGGCAGCTTGCCCTATGACTTTGTATTTAACAAGGCATTGTGTGAAACATGGCATTGTTCCTTACAGGAAATAAAGAACAAGAAATCTCCTTATTTCTTCCATACTCGTGTTGAAAGGGGTATGAAGTTGTGATGGGGAAGTAATCACTCCGAAGCACAGCAACCTTGAGGTATTTCCTTTTAGAGCTGCACAGCTTTATCTAAAAATGAGGCTGCTTGGGCTGGAAGGATGCTCTGACTCCCACAAATTGAGACTGGGTTTACTTTTTTGGGTTTTTTTATTGCAAATTTTTATTAAGCATCTTTAGTGTACCAGCATAATTCAAACCTTTGCTTGCAGGGAGGTTTTAATGTCCCTCTGGGGAGAGCTTGAACCAAAACCTGAAAGTGCTGAGTATCTGCTACCACATCCAAATTCACACTTCTCACTTTCTATGCTTTACTCCAAAACTTTTATACTTGAGCCTTCTCATTGTCATAGTCCATTGCTAACTCAGCTGGACTGAATGTAGAAAACAAAATCCCAGATTATTCTGAGTTGGAAGGGACCCAGAAGGATCATCAAAGCCCAAATCCTGAAAATCCTGCAAGACCTGTGGACGAGTGGAGGAATTGTGGACTTGGCTGAGCAGACAAAGAGAGGCTGTCCTAAACTTTGGGATCTTGGTTTGAGGGTGGCCAATGCCACAAGCTGAGTGGTGTCCTGAATGTCTCATATCCTGAAAGTCTCATACCCTGAATATCTCACAGCCTGAGTCCTGGATTCTGCTGTTTGGTGTGAGGAAACACCTCGGTGACAGGTTCGAAGAATATATTCCCTAAAATATTTTTTCTTTTCTAGAAAAAACGTGTTTGGGGGTTTGTTTAGTTAAAACTTGGGCAGTCTGTGAATAATTCTTCCTTCTTAGCTGGGCTTGATCTCCACCTGCTCCTGAGATGCTCTTCCAGGCAGTGGGTCAGGGCAGGAGCTTTGCACGAGTGGAGGCAAAGAACTGATGGACATTTTCACTTCATTTTCCTTCCCTTTTTCTTTTCCTGTTACTGAAAGTTTCTTTTACGATTATTAATTTTAGTTTAGCTTTGTTTTGTTTTTTTTTTATTAATCACTGACAAGATTTTTCTACATTTTCTGTCCAGCTGGTCCAAAATTTGATGCCTGCACTTCGTTGCTGCACTTTCCTTGTGCTGGCTGCATAGCACAGAGCATTTGGGAGAGCAAAGTTTGCTGGAGAGGGAGCCTGAAACAGCTGCCAGGGCTGACAACTGAAAGGCACAAGTGGGGACAAAGCAGAGCAGACGGAGCGATGTGGGAACATTAACACTTGGGAGGGACTCTCATCCTCCCTCCCCTCCTTCTGAAGCAGGGGGAGAAGCTGAGTCTTTGTCCAAAAAAACACTTAAGCGTTTGCTTGACCTCAAAACGTGAAAAGATTCCATCTTCACCCATTCCTGTGGTTTTCTTTACTTGGATGTGCATTTCAGGGAATAAATGTTCATCTCTTTGCTCTCCTGTGCTTGAGGAAGATGAACCGTGTTTTTTTCACTCCCTGAAAACACGAAAATCTGCTTGTTGTGTCACAGCTGTGCCAGCAGATTTCCAGGAAAGCGAGCACGGTGCGTTTGTGTTTAGTATTCGGGAGGTTGCACCACCCCTTGATTAGCAGGGAAAGTTATGCCACGGAAAAAGTGTGCAGAGATTGTTTTAATCTCATCCTGCACCGGATTGGGAAAGGAGGAGGATTAAAGTGCCTTAACCATAAAGCTTGGCAGCAGTTGTGGAGAGCAAAAATGAGAATAGTTTAAGAGAACAATGCAGGCAATAACTCACTTGGGGGGTCGGCAGAGGACCAGAAGAAGTGGCCAGACTGACATTGCTTGGTTTTATTAACTCATCCATAATTAGCCCATAGCTTAGATACAATTTAGCTTGTGCCATATGGGCTAATATAGTGCTGAAAGTTACCCCCCATGCAGGTGACAGTCTGTCACACTGAAGGAAGATTAGCATAAAACAAACAACAATGCACCCTTAATGACAGTGGCACCATTTGCCACGCCGTACTTGAGGATGGGGAAGCACAACCATTATAACCCAATCTTCAAGATTTTATTAAGGAGAAATAAAAGCAATGTGCACACAGACCCCCCCTCCTCACAGCCCAGTGAATCCTTCCTTCAGCTCGCAGGCAAACACGTTGTGTTTGGGGTTTTTTTAAAGGTATTTATTTATTTTTTTAGTGGTAAAAGTGCTTGGTGTAGGTATTTACTCACAGCTCTGCTGATATTCCTTGGAACTGTGTGTAGAATTAGCTGTTCTAAATAAAATATGTTGGGCAAATGCATCCTGATGGTTTGTGCCTTGATAAAGGTGGAGCAGAGTCATCCTTAAAAAGAAAAAAAAATGAGAAAACTCCACTCTACGTACTCATCAACTCGATTAGAACTTTTTAGAGTAGATATGAATCAAACAATGGTGTGACTGTGCAGGCAGCACATGTTGTGTGAGGAGAATTTATCCTGCAAAGAAAGTGAGCCACTGTCTTTGGTGATTCCCCTTTTTTGAGCAGGAATTGCTCCATTAAAATGATCCCCAAGCGTTGTTGCTCCATCCTGCATTTATGGTAATTTGCCTACGTATTGCCAATATTTTCCTTTTAAATCAAGGAGGAAATTTGGTGCCAGAGCCTTTCCCAAACTGTGCTGAGCTCCTGACACAAAGCAGCAGAAGCCATTAGCATTCTCAGTTAAGGCTGATCAGTCGTGCTGTTGAACCATTTCTTCTCTTCCTCCCAACATATTTGCTTTCCTGTGTTTCCTAGATAAAAGGGAAGCTCTCCCTCCCCTAAGTTTTCCGGACTTTTCTTTTGAAAGGCAGCCTGCTCATTTTAAATATTTTAAATGAAATGAGTTTTGTTATGCAGACAGGAGCTGGCTTTTTTTTTTTTCTCCCAGCTCTCATCGGCTATTTATGTGACTCCATGGTTTTCAAATGGTATAATGCTGGAGGATGCCAAATGTCCTGCCATTTAATAACCAGTAGCATACAGAGCTCTTTTCAAAATGCCACTGCTCTGAGCATCTGTTGTTATTAAGTAAGATGATCAAATTTTGTGCAGGACTTCAATTTTGCTTTTCACATCACTTATAGAGCAAGAATAATATGCAGTCTGTGTATAGAACTAATGTGTTGGGCTCATTGAGCCAATTGCTGGGTTTTGTGTTCTGCTTTATTGCAGACTGTAAAATAAACTTTGGCCTTTTTTTAATAAATGTTATAAAAATGCTCTGTGAATCAGGAGAGTGTCAGCAATTAAAGCCATTTAACATCATAATAATTAAAAATGCAATACTCCAGCATAGTCAGCGCTGGTTCACATAAAACGCCACATTGCTGGTCCTTAATAATTACATTATTTGACAGACACGCTAAAGAAGAGGGAAAGGTGCTCGTTGTTAGTATCAGATGAGCAGCTAATCCTTATTGTTCCTGGAAATTGCTGTAGCATCCTTCACTCTCCCTGCTTTCAGCTAACAGATGTGCAGGAATGTCCTGGGCTCTCCGTGGCTTTTCTCTCCAGCAGCATCTGACTGACAACACCACCACCAGGGAACAGCTGGGCCCAGGCACATCATGTTTTGCTGGTCGGGAGAGAAGCTGATTAGGCTATGGAGTGCCTAATTGGGTGAGATGCCCCTCATTTGCCAGCTATAAAATTCCGGGAGCGTCGAGCGGCGGAGAGCGGCCGAGCCGCGCGTTTGTCCCTCAGCACAACCGGGCCTTTCAAACCAGAGAGGTTTTTTTTTTTACAGCTGTGGTTTGGGGCTGTGCCCGAGCTCAGCGTTGTGCTGAGGCCAAATTTTTGGGAAGGGATTTAACTCGGACATAATAACATTTAAATGACACCCCTGCCTCTCAGCCCGTTCCCCCCTGCTTCTCCTAAGCCCGCAAAGGCAGAAGGGCAGCTCTCCCCGTGGTGTTCGTTTCTGTTGTGGAAAAATGAAGAAAAAGGGGGAAAAAAATGCACAGATTTACAGATTTAAGTTTTTTTTGCTATGAATATTGGAGGTGTGGGATTATCCCTCGGTTTCTTTGCGTTGTAGGTGCTGTGGAACCAATGTCATCTTCAGGTGAGGCAGAGAAGTTTTGGTCGCAGGATTGTGGATCCTCACATATCCTAAAGGGAATGAGTCCTAAAGACTTCTGGGAGGAGCATCCTCACTCTGACCTCTGGAATTCCTGGAAAACAGAGAGTGAAAATTGACTTTAAACATCCTGAGGAGACAATTTGTTTTCTCTGTTTTCCTGGGGTGGCCAAGAGCTTCCTCTGTTTCTCTGTGTGTCTCTAAAAATACCCCCAGGCTGTGGCACACAGAATTTATTTATTTTTTTTGTACTCCAGTTTCAAGCCTGTTAGGGCTGGGTTTTTAAACTTTATTTATTTCAGACACCCCAAGCTGGCACTGTAGCAATGGGCACTCAGATAGTAGAGTGTCCTTTTAATAAAAAGTGCTAAAAGGAACCTCCAACCAGATCTTACAAGGCCAGTGGTACTGGGAGTATTCTTGTGTAGAATAAAGTCAGTTGGCATAAAAATCTCATTTCTTTAATTTCTCTTTAAGAAACATGTAGATATGGTGCTGGAGACCTGGTTTAGTGGGGGGTTAAAGGCTGCACTTGATGATCATAGAGGTGTTTTCCTTAATGATTCCATGATTTTCTGATTTTTTTTTCTTCACCTTGTATATTCTGAATTGATTTTAATCACCTCTTGCAAGTAATATTTGATATTCTCCAAGGAAAATAGTGATTCAGCATCACAAGTTTGGTGCTGGGATACAGGAATAACGAAGATTTGGGAAGTTCACAATAAGTTAAATAATGTCAAATATAATACAGCCAAACAAGTCAAAAAGTTCCTGGGGTCATGGCGAGTTGTTTTTGACATTTTCACAGGTGTTTCTACAGGACCTTTGGCAGATTTGCTCTTCCCAAGAGGGATGAGCACATCCAGGGGCCACCAGCAGTGTCTCCAGTGAAGTTCTGGGGCAAAGGAGCAGTGGTACATCCCAAAACAACTTAAAAGTATTTAAAAATCAGTGAAGGGCCAGAGTCCCACAAAAACCTTTCCACCTGAGATGTGATTTTTATGTGTGCAAGTATTTAATTTCAAATATTAACCTTATTTTTTAAACTGACTGTAATTTTGGAAGGATATAGCCATAATTGCAGGACAGAATGGGATTTGATTTGCAGCTCTGGGCATGAGTCTTGAGCACCTGAAGAGTCTTTAGGTGAAAGTATAAAAGAAGCACATTATCCCCTGATTAACCTGAATCAAATAATGGAAATAGAATTCCATCTGCCATGGAAATCATAAATAATAAATATATTATTAAATCAAAAAACTGAGTACAACAATGAATTTTAGGTCTTATGTTGTGATTAGAGCCAGATCTTTTTTCGGGACATTTTAAACCATATTCACAGCACATTCCATTTGGGTTTTTTAATAGGTGATCTGTTTCTTTTTCAGGAAGTTCGCATGAAGTTTCTGAACCTCCACTTTGCCCCTTGGAGAAAAGCAGCCCGGAAATAAGGTGAAAGTGTTCTGAAAGAAATGAGGAAATCTTAAAAGGAAAAAAAAATATCGCACATTATAGAAATCTTGGTAAATAAAATATAACCAAGGAGCAGCATGGGAAGCATTTAACCCAGCGCACACCAATTTTTCTGTGCTGCCAGCACACAGAATGAGGGATGGGGAATGTCAGGGAGGATGGGTCTGGGTGTTAGTGACACCAAATTCCATAGAAATGTTAATGATTAACAATAAAATAAAAAAAATATTGCAGCAGGAACAAAGATATGAAATCAGTGGGAGCTGAGGCTTTCATGGCAGCTGATCCTGTACAAGTATGGATTAAGAGCAGGGTTTCAGTAAGAAAAATAGCAAAATTCTTTGAAGGTTGAGTTTTGGAAAGCTGTGGAAGTTCCAGATACTTCTGTTGTATAACCCATCCAGTGCCACCCCCAATTCCAGAACCTCCCTTGGTCTACAAGAAACCTGAAAGAGAACTTTATTTTATTATTACAGATCCATTAATTTATGCTTTGGAACATCTGTAGGACCAGATCCAGAGGTCCTTTGGGAGATCTGATGAGACCAAACCGAACCCTGCATCTTTCAGGTTTCTTGCAAGTATGTTTTACAAAATTGGAGTTCTTTGTCTCAGATTTGAAAAATGACATTTTCATCCCAGTCCATGACCTCTGCCTTGAGACACAAAGGAGGTGAGGAGTTCCTGGAAATGTGAAGCCCATCCAGTGCCACCCCCTGCCATGGGCAGGGACACCTTCCACTGCCCCAGGCTGCTCCAAACCCCTTCCAGCCTGGCCTTGGACCCTTCCAGGGATGGAACAGCCTCAGCTTTTCCCTGCCTGCTTTGGCTCCATGATTCTGGTGTCCTCCTGCTGTTCTTGCCAACAGGGAAACCCCAGAATCCTCCAGCCCTTTATACCTTTCTGTAGCATGCACAAATCTCCTGAGAGTTCATGTTCACCGTGAACTTCTGTACCTCTTATAAATTATTTTTTTGCCCATTGTCACGATTTGGAAATGATTTATTGGTGCAGTTTTTGCAGCAGGGCTGAAGCCGCTGTGGCCTCTCTTGTAAAATTCCATACAGACTGTCTTGGCCAGCTCAAAACCCACAGCTCTTGGCATTTCAACCATGGCTGGATTTTCATGAACTGCTTCATTAAAGTTGATATTTTTCAATATGATTTTTCACAGACTCAGAGAATTCCCTGAATTGGAAGGGACCTAACAGGATTGTTGAGTCCAACTCCTTTCCTTGCACAGACACCCCAAAAATCCCACCCTGTGCATCTCTGGGAACTTCGTCCAAGCACTCCTGGAGCTCTGGCAGCCTCAGGACTGTGCCTATTCCCTGGGCAGTGTCCAGCACCCTCTGGGGGAAGAACCTTTCCCTGATCTCCAACCTAAACCTGCCCCCAGAAATATCAAAATCAGACATGTACGCTTACACTTGTACATCAGAATTTCTGCCACTCCTTTTTTGCAGAGCTGCAGAAGGAACAGTTCGAGCATTTTCTTGGCTCATCATGGAAATGGATCTGCTGCTTTTAAAAAGGGATTTTGGCTGCCTTTTGGGCAGCTCTTTCTTGCAAGCACTTCCCTCTAAATTGTTTCTGTAGCCAGCACTGGTTCCTGCTATTCCTTCCACACCAGGCACTAATCCTTCAGCTCTCATTCCCCTCTCCCACGGCCACTTCCATAAGTAGTGACAGGCTGACTGAATTTAGAGGACACGAGAAATCTTGACATTCAACTTGTCAACATTTCTGTCGCTGAGCCTCTGTTCCCATGACTTATTTTTTAATGCAAATCAGAAGATGATTAGCTGCTTTCCCTCCTCATTGTGTTTATTTTTGCTTGTTCTTTGGGCTGTTTTTCATGCCTCGTCTTGGCTGAATCCTCTCCCATTTTTCTCCCTTCCTGTGCATTTCTGCTCTTGCTCTGTTCTCTGCCCTTTGTTCTCAGTCACTGTTTTTCCCCCTTTTCCCTTTTGTGCCTCTCTTGCATATTTTGTGGTGCTCTATCATCTCTGTTCTTTGTCTTTACTTTTCTTTGTCTTTTCATTTTGCCTATCTTTGTTCTGTGTCCTCTTTGGTGTCTCCCTGTTCTTTGTCTTCTCTTTTTCCTTGTTCTTTCTTTTCCTCTGTCTGTCTCTTTTTATGATTCCCTTTTATCTTCGTTGTGTTCTGAGTAAGTTTGTCTTGATCTTTGTCTTTGCAGAGAACGTGCTCAAAGGAAGACAAAACACGCCATTCAAACAGAAATTGCTTATTAATTATAACATGGACACACTGCTGAAACCCAAGCCTCCCACACAGCCTGCAAACCAACTCACAGGAATTTTCAGGCCATCCTGTGCTTTTCTGGGCATCTGGGCTGCTTGTAGGGCCCTGTGGTTGGGCACCCAGCACCTAAACCCCATCCTATTCCACTTTCCTGTCTCTGATTCTCAGTCCATAAATCCATCCTAAACTTTATCACTGACCCATGAAGACCTGGGTGCAAAATAACCAAAGTGAGGTGTCTGGTTATGCAGCAGCTGTGAGTAAAAATGTGTATTTTGGGCTCCAATATGGAATCTACACAATCTCCATGTCCCAAGTGCTCCTCTTCCTCCTGTGGTGAGGGGTATAATTTACTGCAGATGTCTCTGACCTACATCATCAGCTCCAAGTTATCAGTTGCTGCTAGAAGGACTGGTTTAATTTACTAACCAGCTCTGCTGGGAATGGGTATCCACTGCAGCCACGTGAAAGGCAGCATTTTGTGGTGCTCTTGGTGCACAGTCCTGAGTTATTGTTGTCAATTCTTTTGTATTTGAAAACAAAACATCTTAAAAATGTGGAAACAGGAAAATTACAGGCAGAGGTACTTTGGTAAAGGAAGTTCTTTTTTGGTCCCGAAATAAATCTTTCGGTGATCTCTTTGAGCTTTGAAAAGATTAGTATGATCTCAAAGTTTAAGCTCAAAAAGGAAAAGTTGACTTAAAAAAAAAGAAGTTTAGCTTTTTGTTCATTTTCCCATCCATTTCTCCCCTCTAATAATTCATTGGAAATCTCCCTGCATGTGTGATATTTGATTAATCCTCATTAAAGCCTTGGCTGAAAAACAAACCCCAGATCTTGGAGCTTGCCCTGTTGCTGCTTTCACCTTCTTTACTTTTCTTCCTTCATTTGCCCGTCCCCAGGAGGCCCTGAGAGCCCCTCCAGGTTGTCAGAGTGCAGAAGGGACGGGCTGGGGGAAGTTCCCCAGGGAAGAGGGGTGGGTGCTCTGAGGACCCTGCTGCAGCCCGTGCTGGCTCACCATTTCCCAGGGATTCAAGGGACCTTTCCTGCCCTGCCTGCCTTCCCAGGCTGCATCTTTTCTCCCAGTACCTTTGCTGCTAAATTGTCGCTCTGCTGGCCGGGCTGTGGTATATAAATAGAAATCTCATATCCTTTACCTGCTGTGCTCTGGGGAAGCCCCAGCACACCCAGCACATCACAGACCTCTGCAAACCGGCCCTAGGACCCGGCCACAATATTGCAGCCAATAACCTGGCTCTGATGTGAATTGTCCTGGAAGAGGGAAAAGCTGCAGGTTCCCCAGGGGCTGCAAATCCAGCCAGGCCCAGGTTGGGCTCTTTGTGCTGCTTCCTCCCCGTCGCTGTCACTGCCAGCGTCCCTCGCCGTGGTGGTGGGTGCAGAAGTGGGATGGGGTCTCTTCCCACTCTTCCCATAGTGGAGCTGCTGGGGGAGGGCTGTGGGAATGGGGAGGTTCTCCCGTGCCAGAGCCATCAGTGTGTGACAGCACCCGTCCCCTACGAGCTGGAAGGATGTTCCCCTGCAGCTCCTGGCATGTGTGTGTGTTTTTGAGGAAACACAGGTGATCTCCCATCCTGCATAATTATGCAGGAATTACAGGTTTCCCAGGCTACATATTTTTTTGTCTTAATAACACTGATTTAAATTTTACTTAAATATTAATAAAGTGATTTAAGACCAGGCCGTTTAGGCCAAATGTACATTAAAATTCCCCCTCTATTTTCCCTCTTTTTAAATCCTCCTCCTTCAGTTTATTCCCTGAGGGAGGGTTTGGTTCCTGAACTCATTGTGAGATCTTCAAACACATAATAAGAATTAATCACCATTAGTCCTCTATTTTAACAGCTGCTTCCTACCCCCTGAACCAGTCCAGCTGCAAACTTCCCTCCCTCTGCCGACGCCGTAATCCCATTACAGCTGCAAACTTCCACACGGAATAAAAACCCCAAAAAAACCCCAGGTTTAAGCTGATTTTGAAACAACTCTCATTTCTGAATTGCTCAGGTCTGGGTGGGAAGCAGGGGATGGATGCAGCTCCTGGCTGGAGTAAGCTGGACGAGCATCGACCTCCCCAAGAACGAAGCCACAGGGGCTCAGTGCCACCACGGGAGGTGCAAACCCCACCTCAACACAAGCCCTGGCATTTCCATCAACCACTATTTGTGTCTTCAAATTCCTAGGAAAACAAGCATGATTTATTTATTAACAATCAGAAGATATTTGACTGCTTGTGGAAATTTCCCTTTTCCTTCTTGTACGTTCTCCATTCTAATATCTGCCCCTAGATTGTAATTATTTTATTTTTCTACTTTTTAGCATTAAGGTTTGAGATAGATAATTATTTTGCTTAATAGTAAATTTCACTGCAACGTGCCCAGAGGGATCTGAAATAAAAGGTATTTAAAAATCTACCATGTTAGAAAAGTAAAATAATTTCAGCTAATGAGATTATCAAGGATAATCGGTTTACAAAAGCCCATTATGTGACAGATTCATTGATGTCTTAAAACAGAAAAGGAGAATCCTATTTATTTTTTGAAATGGTGTAGAATAAATTGCTTTTCAAAATGTAAAAGGCTGGTTTTCATATATATTTTTTTTTTAATGTGATGATTTCTGTAGCCCCATCTGCTGTTCAGTTTCAGAAGTAGCCTGAGGAAGATTTGGTGAAACACACATTTTTCTGTGGAAAATTGGTGACACTTGACCTGTGGATTTGACTGAATTTCATAAGGAAGGGTTTGATCTCTTCCAGAGTTTGTGGGAAGAAGATGAAGGAGTGAAATGGAAGTTCCCACATTCACTGACCCATCCACGACTGAGGATGTATTGTTGTANCTGGAGTAACCATGGACACCCTACCAATGCAGCTGTTCCAAGAGAAACGGGGTGGGATGCTCCAGGAGAAGACAGGTCATTCCAAGGCCCACATCTCTGCAGGGTACAGAGTAGGATCATTTTAGGGGTATGAAATTTCACTGGGATATTTTCCTTCCATTTTCCCCCGATCTTCTCAGGAGATGTGTGTTACACCCTGGCTTTGTCTGCTTGCAGAGGTAGAAGGGTTGATTTTGAGTTGAAAGATGCTCCAACTCTTCCACAGTCTTGTAACATTCAAGCCAGACCACAGGCCTGGCCCTTATAAATAAACAAAATCATTAATTACTGTGTTACATAAATTAAAATTTATCCGTAGAAAACTGCAGCATGGAAAAAAAGAAAACTAAATTATAATAATATCTATTTTATCTGTTGTGGTTTATTGTTTAGATCATATTTGGAATGTGCCTGGTGGGGCTTGGACACAGAGTCTCTTCCAGGACTTTTGCTCTGTGATGACGTGGAAGGTGACTCTTCAGTAAGTAACACCAAATGATTTCAGACTTGTATAAATAATACACATGTTCTGTCTCCCGTGATGGGCTGATGAAGAGCATTGAGAGTGATTGATTTGCCGGCTCGTGGCTGTGGCTGGCACAATCCCTGCTGTCCTTGGATCCCTCAGACTGGTCCTGCCTCTCCCACAGCTTTGTTTCCCCGTGGGATTGGGGTTCTCCAGCCCAGTGTGAATGCCAGGCCATTGAAAGGGACAATGGGGACACACAGACTGAGCCCATTCTCACCACGGTGTCCTCTGCCTGCACCTACCTCACATACGGAGATTCCATCCCTCACAAAATGTGACTTTTGTACAATCTTTTCTGCTGCAGCTCAATCCTCCTCTTAAAACGTTCCCTCTTTTTATTTTTTTTCCCCTTTAATATTTAGCAGAAAATAATTCCGCAATGAGCTTTATTAAAGCAGCAGGATAGATTAAAAACTGAAATATGTTTAGCAAGATTTGGGGGGGAAGGCTGGAGTAATTAATTTTCAATAATACCTGGCATTTCCAGGACTCCTTTCATCCCAAGATCACCAAACAGTTTACAGACATTAATTAATTAAAGCATTATGATGCCCCAGTGTGGGGCCATCGCCAGCGTGTCTGACTCAGACAAACTCCCTGCAATTCCCCGGACAGCCGAGCAGTATCTGCTCCTCTGCCTGCACCAGGGCTACTCCTCTGAGCAAATACTGCTCAGCTTTCCCAAGGTTTGCACTGTGTGGCCCTATGTAAATATTTTCCAATAAGTTCGATTATTTGTCTTCTATTCTCTATCAGGAAAACCCCAAATATCTCCGTAATAAAATTTCCAGCGCGTGTTTACATGAGGGCAGTTCGGATGATTAGTTTCTGATTCAGCTGCCCATTAAAAAGTCCCCGCTCCTGGAAAACTCCCTTTGCAGGCTGGGAGCTGGACATGCATTTTAAGCTTGGATTTTGGGGTGAGTGCAGTAAATCAGGTGGGAAAAGAGGAGAGGGGTGCAAACAACGTCACACTCCTGGAAATCCCCCGTGAAGTGTAAGTTGGGTGAAATCTTAGGAAAGCCGTAGATTATCCAAACTTTCTCCAGTCCGATGATTTGATTCATGAACGCGTAAATAGATAGATAGCTAGATCCATCACGGGGAGCCCCTGGGGAGCAATGGAATGGTGTTTGTGATTGGAAAAATATTATAAAAGAGCTCACGTATAGCCAATAGTCGGGCAGTTTTGTAGCGCCAAGATAAATAGGAAAGAAATGACATTTCATGATCGCATTTTTAAAGGACGTTGGAAGTTACCAAAGCAGGAGAAATGGATGTGCTGGAGTGATGCAGCTGCATTCCCAGGTGGCAGTGCTGCCATTTGGGCCCTGAGCCCCTCACCCCACATCTTCGGGATGAGAGCGTGGCACTGCATTCATGGGGAATCACGGAATTGTTAAGGGGAGAAAAAATCTCCAGGATCATGGCATCCAACCTGTGCCCGATGCCCACCTTGTCACCCAGCCCCGAGCACTGAGTGCCACACCCAGCTGATCCTTGGACTCCACCACCTCCCTGGGCAGCCCATTCCAAGGGCCTGGCAACCCTTTCCATGACGAATTCTTCCTGATGTTAAACCTGAATGTTTGACCCCACCTTGGCCATGGGGTGAACACTTCACTTGGCCTGAGATCTTCCAGTTTAGTTGGGATATTCAGGAAGAGAAGGAATATACTTGAATAGCTGGGATATTCCAGGAGCAGCCTTGAAGGATGTGTTTGTAGTGGAAGAGGGAGTTGAAGAAAACAACAAAAATATTTGTGATTTGTTTCTCTTTTTTTCTTTTTCTTTCTTTCTTTCTTCCTTTCTATCTTTCTCTCTCTTTCTCTTGCTTTCTTGCTTTCTTTCTTTCTTTCTCTCTTTCTTTCTTTCTTTCTTTCTTTCTTTCTTTCT
>VZTB01037519.1:94088-111588 GCA_013397245.1 Thryothorus ludovicianus
AAAAAAAGGCATGAAATATTTTAACTGTTTGCTAAACAATTTTTACTTCCAAGTCCTTCCCTCCTCTGTTGTTTCCCCCCTCCCTCAGTTCCAAAATAAATAAATAAGCTCTGGCAATAGCTTTTCAGCTGGTGTCCTTTGCTTTTTCCTCTCCTCAGCCTTCCCCAGTGCTGAAAGAATTGCTTTCCACATGTGCTCCCTCCTTCTCCTGCCTTCACTTGCTGCTTATTATATCCCCCCATTTTTAATTATATCTTGATTTTCGTAAAATGATAATTTGTTGTTATGTTTCTGGAATGCAAACGTGAGCGTAATGGGATCTATTTTTCAGAGTTGCCAAAACAAATTAAGGAGAACGTTCGGCTCTTCCTTTGCCAAATGTTTTAGTGTTTTTCCATGAAAGCAAATCTTATTTCGAACTGTATATTAAAGCTTAAGTAAATAATGCAGCCTGTAAGAAGCGAATTCTATTGTAAAATCAGATGCTGTTTGCAGGCTTTGCTGGTGATACCTGCGCAGGGTTCTGCCTGGGAAGAATCGGGGTAACAATGAAACGTTGTTAATTTTAATTTGCCTTTTGCAGAGCGGGAAAAGCTGAACTTTTTTTTTTTTTTTTTTCCCCGAGTGCTGGACGCAGCTCCCATAAATATGGAGCATTTGTGGGCGCCTCACGGATGCCCAGGTAGGCGAGGAGGCTCTCGGATAACGACATCACACGGGGCTGGAATGGGAGCAGCTTTAGGCACTGAGCTTTGTTAATTGTGGGGCCAGGGGCTCTCCTGTTCTTTAGCATCTTTTATTAACATACATCCCCAAATAATATTGACACTCTTCTTGTTTTATTAGCCCACGTTTACCTTGTTCATGGTTTTATTATTCAAGAATGCAGTTGTTGCCAAGTATTAATCAATATATTATGCTGCTCAGTTGGGCAAGCTGTACAAAAACATAGTGCCCCTAGGGTTAATACAGTCAAGAACTAGAAAAGTGTTTCAGACATGTACACAACATGTGGTTTACTATTATCATTAAATGAGGTGAACTGGGACTCTATACATATGGATTTTGAATTGCATAAATTTTGATTGATATCATTTGAAGACTGAGACCCTGAAAGGGTAGATTTTGTGAAAGACGATACACAGGCCAGCTATTACCACATACAATAATACCAGGAAAAATATCTGAAATGAGCAAGGCAGCTGGCTTTTAAATAGCTAAAACATAACATCAATACTTATTTTGAATAATGGAAAAAAGAGGTAAAAGATGTTGACCTCTGCCTGACAATAACATGTTCCAAAAGTAGAACTGGTCCCAGGAGAAAACCCCCTGCTCAACAGTAGCGACTAAGAAATTTTTTTCTTTCTCTCTTTCTTTCCTTCTTGTTTTCTCTTGCTTTTCTTTCCCTTTTCTTTCTTACTTTTCTTTTTTCCCCCGTATTCCTACTTTATTCTCCCTCCCCATCAAAGGTAAACAGGCTTTTGAACATGCAGACAGCCGCCAGAAAGAGGGGGGAAAAAAAAACAAAACAAAACAAAACAAAAAAAAACCAACAAAAAACGAAACCCCAAGAATTTTTTTTGCAAATTCAGGAAACACTTGAGAGGTAAAACCAACATCCTGAGACAGGAGACAAGGCCAGCTTTTGACACCGGGCTGGACCTGCGAGGCCGAAGGAAACCTGGAGCCAGGAAGCGGCCGCTGCCGGGGTCAGGCCGCCGGGGACCCCGCACCGCAGGCCCCCGCCGGCCTTTTCATGGGAAATTTGCTGAAAATTTGCTGATCTGCATGAAACATTTATTGGAGGGGGAGAGGAAGAGCCTTCCCTCGGCTTCTGGTGGGCTCCTGGTTCATATGGCATTAAGTGGGGGACATAATGTATGCGAGGAGGCGGCGGGGCTCGCAGGCCCCGCGTCCATTTTTTTTCCCCACCGTGTGATACACATGGAAAATTATCAATACCGCGCTCCAGCAGATTCCTTCAATTTGCCTGTATTTGTTCAAACTTTTCGAGAGCGCACCGGATGCTTAATGCTTCATTTATGATTTATGCTCCATAAATGTATTAAAACATTAACCATATTTCTGCTATGGCATACTTGAATCCTCCCGGGGAAAAGCCGGAGTGTTTCTCAGGCTGCTACTCCGGCTTCCCTGAGGAGCGAGATTATTTGTGTTGTGTTACACCTCCAAGTGTTGATTAGGCCTCGGTGTTACCCTGACAGAAGTGTCGTGTGGTGCTTCTCTTTAATGGGGTAATAAGCTACATCAACTGCACGAAGGAAATGTTCCTTTTCAAGTCAGAAACGGCGGAAAAAGTTGGTGAGCGAAGCCCACAAAGGCTCCGTCCCCTCGGTCCCCTCCAGTCCGGTGAAACCCTCTGGAATGGGAAACTCTTGGCCATAGCACTTGGGTGGCTCTGCAAATTTATAATCGGGGTTAGAACTCTCTAATATATTAAATGGTCACACACCAGCCTTTGCCGAGCCCGGCTTTTAACCGGCTCGCAGCCCGGCAGGCTCCGAAACACGGCTGTTAATTGGAAAGCAGGAAGGTTAAAAAAGAGACAAACTAGTTTTTCTGGCTTGGCTTTGACAGCCTGGGTTATTTATGCAGGTATTTTTTTATTTTTTTTTTTTAGGTTTTTTTTTTCCCCCCCTCTTCTATTTATTCCCCCTCTCTTTTTGTGCTGGGGTGGAGGGGTGGGGGCTGTCTGGAGGATTTCTTAGTGGTTGGGAAGCTTCACATTTTTCAGTAAGCATTATTGGGTAACAATTGGTGCAAACATTATGGAGGGGGAAAGGCACATAAATCACGAAATAAAAAAATAGTTTCTGCACATTTTCAAAAAACACGTTGTGCTCTCTGAGGTCCTTTTCATTTTAACCAAATCAGGGGGAACTTGTCCTCACAGCGGCAAGGCAGATGGAACAATAAATCACAGGAACCATTGACTGCCTGCAGTGTACTCTCCGCAGCTGTCACTTTTTTGTCTCTTTGGTTTTAGCTGACATGGTTTGAGGTCCACTGTGAACCAATCTGGACTTTTTTTTTACCGTCATATCCATCAAAACGACCAGTAGCCATCAACCTACTGCAGCGATCGATTCGTTTGCTTATTCTCACGCATAAGCCAATACTCAGCTCACTAGGTGAGGCTTGGGAGAAGCACCTCATTTTAGCTTTTTTTTTTTTTTTTCCCTCTTTCTTTTTTTTCTTCTTTTTCCCTTTTTTTTTTTTTTTTTTTTTTTTCCCCCTTTCTCTCTCTTTCGCCTCCAGCTACAGCTGTGATTTTCCGAGCAGTCTTGGCTAACGTTATTAAAGTTGCATCGTGATAGATATAGAGGGGAGCGGGGAAACAGCTTCCACCCGCACCAACAGCAAAACCCAGCAACAACCGCGGGGTTTTCGCTGTTGTTTGTCAGTGTTGCTTTCCAGGTGTAGCGAGACGCTCGCTAAGCTCGGAGTTTCCAACTCGCTGCTTATTTTGCAAAGTAAACAAGCAAATGTTATGTGCATAACCTTCGCTGTCTCTGCAAAGGTCAGCGCCTGCCTGCCGGTTTCCTCCGCCGCCTTTTGGTGGCACTCTGATGCCAGCGATTCCTCCCGCCGCGCTCGGGAAACAAGACGTCCTTTCTTAACAAAAGACTCAATCTACAAAAGGCTGCAAAACCCCAAAAAAAAAAAAAAAAAATTGATTAAATTTGAGCCGGAGTAGGAAAGTTTGGCTGGGTGGGGGAAATCGCCCGGTAAGAGCCAAGCAGGGGCTGCTCCGGACCTTGGGCTGAGGGGTCGCTCAGGACTTCGTGGGATGCTGCAAAAAAGGGGGGGGGTCCCTCCACTATCCTACAGCATCCGTGGACATGCAGGGGTGGGATTGGAGATCGCGTTCTGTGGGCTCAGTTTATGACCCGAAACGTTGCAAAGTGTCTTTTCCATTTTTAACAAAGTGTCCGACGTGCCCTCTGTTGTTGAAATGAGCAGGGACCTAAGTTCAGGACACGTTTTGTTTTTTTTGTGGGATAAATAGCAGCAAGGAGATGCATGGACAATACAGTCGTAGTAATGCTCTTTTTAAAATGTCAAAAATACCTGCTTGCTTTAAAAGCCTCCAGTTAGGTCAAGTTAAATTTATTATATACAATTTTTTTTATAGCTGAGCTCCATGATTTTGACTTGAGGTGACAGCTGAAAAGCACCAGAAACCTTTGGAATTTCAGATCTATATATTACTATAAAGGAAGAAAATAAAGTTCCGCTCAGAGAAGGCAGGGAATTGCATTTACCAAATATACATAGTTTTAAAAAACATAACCCCTGAAACATTTACCTTAAAAAAAGTCAAGAGAGCAGAAGTTTTCTTCTGTATCTATAGAGCAAACATCCCTGGGATTTGTAATAAAAACCCAGTTATGAGATCCGGGGTCCCTCCTGTTAACAAGGATCTCTTAGCAGATATTGAAATATTGCCACGTTGGAGAGAAGTTATTTAAGGACCCTCCAGGAGCTGATGCGAAGGCAGATTCTGCTGAGAGTGTTTTCCTCTCTGCAAAGATTTGAGGGGAGCGTGTCCTGAACATATTCCACTTTAGAGAGATGCAACAAATAACGAGCTGCAGTCAAAGCCGGCCCCACTTCGTGATGAATTTCAAGGAGTGTGACCAATAATCCTTCTACTTATCTTAAAAATCCTGTGGAAGTAGTAAAGCAGTTCCAGTAGAACTGGGAGGGGAAAATAAACCAGAAATATCACAAACCAAGCCATCTGTCTGTGAGCAACCCAAGGATCCTGAGTCCACCCAAGTAGTTGCAGCGTGTTTTTCTGTACTGCTAATGGATTGCATATTGTTGAAAATATGAATTACGGAATAAATCAGAGCAGAGTGGAAATTATGGGTTGGATTCTGTTCTTGGCCACGGTGAAATTATCAGGCTGATTCTGTTTGCTGCTATTGGGGTGCACTTCGGATTAATTATTCAATGCAAATGACTGCAGATTGGCAATCTGAGCTCTCTAAATTTACCAACAGCCAGAGGAGTGAGGCTGGGAGTTGATGAGGGTCGGACCAGTTGAGGCTGTGGATTTTCACAAACCTTTACTCGCTAGCCTTAACTCTGCAAGACACACAGTCTTAAATACACCTTTAAAAATGTCTTGTGCTGGGGACATGCCAAACATCTCTTGCTCCCTTTAGGGGAGACATGAAGAGTTACAAACCCTGAGCCCAGTGCCAGAGCTGCTGCCTAGAAAAAAAACCTGAAGTGACTCAGAGTTTTGGCTGAGGAGGGAGAGCAGGATAAGAGGGCCTTGCATTATAGCAATTACGCAGGAATCAGGAATTTCACTCTGATTACTCTGCCAGCAAAATCTCTGTATATCTAATATCAGATAGCATCATGCTGCCTGTGAAAGGAAGGCCACTAATTCCACAGAATTCTTATTTTCAAATGAATTCCAACGCCGAGAGCAGGGAGCAGCTTTGTTAAAGGGGACGGGCATTAAAATGCCTAATGGGGACTTTTCCCCTGTTCCTACCAAACAGGCTCTAACACAATTCCACATTCCAACCGGGAAGCAGTTCTGCATATTTTCTAATTAGCCGTGGTACATATTCAATAAAAAGAAGGACAAGGGGGAAAAAAAAAAAACCAAAACAACAAACCATAAAAAAAAATCTGCGAGGACGCAAAACTTTGTTCATCGCTCTGGTACAAAAGGCAGGGGGTTTAACCCCAAAAAGCAGCGTGAGGTGGCTGCTGGGGGAGGCTGGATTGGAGCCCCCAGCACATTCCCCCCTGGAATGGTCCTGGCAGGACCGAGCCGCAGGCGCTGCCGAGCGGGCGCTGCCGCCGCCGCCGCCGCTGCTGCTATTTTCCAAGAGGAAATATTTCGGGTCTGCCCTAACATTAGTGCAACATATCACTGCGGCTGCATTCCCTGCTGACTGCAGGCTGTTTGATGAGTAATTAGGAGACCTTCTCTTTAGTTTGTTTGACATATTTTACAAAACGCGCGGATCTGTTAAAAATTTGCTTGTTCATTTAAAAGGCACGGTTCCTAAATGAAGCAGAGTATTTGCTAAATAGATATAATTTTAGGATGTGGGTTTGTTGTTTGGTTTGTTGTTTGTTTTTTTTTTTGCTGTTGCAACTTCAAACACAATAGGCTCCTTTTTGCCTTAGAAAGGATTTTTTTTTTTCTTTCTGTGGAGCAGTAATTATTGTTTGTGCATCTGTGTAGCTTCACTCGGAGCTCATACAGAGAATATCTCTGTAATACTTAGAGATAAACATTTCTAGACATACAGATCTCCATGTGTGTACTTAAGTTTGTTTATATTTTACACCCACATGTCAAAACTGGCATCATTAAGTACTTACTGGAAAGCAATAAACTCAGCTCTCTTTTCACTGCCCAGATCAAAGGTGAACACCTTTTCCTTCATTCTCCATTAAAACATTTTTTAGCAAAGAAACCTCAGGGAAAATATTAAATATTCTTAAATATTCCTGCACTCATCTACTAAATACAATTTGAAGAACATCTGCTGCTTCAGATTGCATGACTTCAGCTGGTGATTTAACTTTCTTAACTATGGCAGCATCGTGTAATTAAAAAGTTTAATTTTTCTTGATTTGAAAGCATTAGGAGTTTTTTAAACATAAATATAATTTTCTTCATTTTAACTGCGCAAAGAAATGACATCTCTCAGCACCCTTAATTTCAGACAATGTTGCTTCTTGCAGTGTTTAAAATTAGAAATGAAAAATTAGACATTCAAAAATAGAAATATAAGTGCTCTCCATTTATTTAATGTCAAAAAAACCCCACTGGTGTTTAAAACCGAGCAATCCTACTGACCCAAAGGTTAAAGTTGTCCCCAAAAAAGCAATGCTGGAATAAGGCTATGCTGGCTGAGATTAAAATCCTTTAGTGCTGCAAAATGTGAGCGCAGGGATGATTTAAAAGCCCCGTACTTTTCTAGTCAGCTCCACTTATTGCTTCAGGCTGAGCATTTTGTTTTTCTTTTTTTTTTCCTTTCCTCCTTTCTTTTATTATTTTTTTCTTTTCTCTTTTCCAGTGAACACTCCATTGCTTATTTAGGGGAAGCATCTCATTCATCTGTGCCTGCTTCTTGCCGAGACTTTTTCCTGCTGGAGAATTACTGCCTGGCACATCAATAGGCTGCAAATTATATAAGGGCTGTGTTTAACTTGCAGCAGGATTGCCATTGTCGGGAGGGTCCGTGTCTTTTAGCTAAACTGCCTTTTTCTGCAGGAATTTCAGATGTCTGTAATTGCTGCTCCTTTCAGCACAGCTTAAGGTATCAATATCAACTCGATTTGAATATCATAAGTGGGAAGTTGCTCTAAGCAAAACAAAAACATGTCAGTTGCCCAGGTGACATTTTGTAGCAAACAAGGAAATCACAACTCCAGGAAGTGTTGTATTTTATGCCAACAACAATATGACAGTTTTCTCTGTAAAGAAAACATGACACTTTTCCAAATATCAGAGGATGCCTCCGCTGCTCAAGGGATTCCTGTACTGTCACTGAAATGGAAGGTCACAGGCTGGTTTCATGATTTCTATAGTTTCAAAATGTTGTGGTGGAGCGTTTGCACGCTAAATGCTGTAGGCTAAGGGAAATCTTTCCCTTCATCTCTGAAAGAAGTGACAGGAAGAAAAAGGTCCTACTTTGACAGCAGTAACCTCTAGGTCTAGAGGTTCTGCCCCAAGCAACTCTGAAGTAAAATTACCTATGTTAATGTGTTGTCCTCGCTGTCATGCAGCCACACGTGTGCAAAGCGTGGCCCAAGGGGTGAGTGTGCAACCAGGGCTGTGTGGGATCTCTGGAAAATCCTCCTGTCCCGACCCTACCCAGCCTTGGATGGAATAAAGACCAGAAAGTTTCTGCAAATGGCTTCTTTTAAAAGGTGGGGTTTCCACTTTGACTTGCTTTGTACCTGATTCTAGGAGTTTAAATAAACTGACTTTTGCTTTAAGCTGGGGGAAAAAAAGTTTAAACTTCAAGGCTGTGGACAGGATCAAAACACATTCGTTTCCAGCCTTCCTCTTTTTTTTTATTCTTCCCTCTCCCCCTTAAAAAAACACACCTTAGCCTATAGATTATATACTTCCTGCTGCCCTTTTTATAAGCAATAAGAATTTAATAACTGAGGGCAACTCTATAGTAATATTTATATGGGTCAAGTGGCTTAAAAGTATGCAATAAATGTAAAGTTATGAACCACATTGCCCCTTTTTAAATAATGCAGCTAGCACCAAGATATTATGTTTCATATTCTGGAAAAAGGTGTTTTAGCCTAGGCTTTAGGAGTACACCAGACATGAAAAGTTATACTGATCCCATAATAAAGTCACTGCCTGCTTAATATGGTGTGTTATGTAGAGCTCCAGATCTTAATAGCAGACCACAGCAAGAACGTCCCAGATGATATCAACAAAACCTTCTCTTTCTCATTAGCAATCAGCAAATTCTCCTGGTGGCTGCTGGTTTCAAATAAGGGCAAGTGCCTCAATTCCGAGTGGGAAGCCCAATAGGATAATAGAAATAATGCAGTCTAATCAGCACACGAGATCCCCCTGCCAGGGCAGGCACGGGCGGGCTGGGGGACTCCCCTTCTGCAGCTTTTAGCAGCCCTCCCAGTCCTGAGGAGCAGGATCCATGGGATGGAGGGAAAGGCAGCTGGAAAACCCTCCTCGTGCATCCCCACCGTCACCTCTCTGCTGCTGTTCGCAGATAACAGGAGCTTCAGGACGTTTGTATAAAAATTAAATGTTAAAAATCGCCTCGCAGTCGTTGCTGTGAACACATAAAGAAAAGCTGCGCTGCTTTCTGTGCTTAAAACACACCTAGATCTGCATGGGGAGTGGGTCACAAATTGTTTTAATTTGGGATCATGACACCATCCACTTCCCGGGTAAATCAGATCAAACATTTGTCATCACGGCCCAAATGACCATTCCTTTGTCAGCCAGCACAGTGCTGCTATCTGCACCAGAGCTGCTGCCTGCACTGGAGTTTTAATTCCTTATTGCAGCTGGATTTAAACACACTTTGTATTTGGACACACACTTGCAGCAGGGCATTATTAAGCGTGGGGACAAGCGTTGCTGTTGGCCGTTCTGATGAGAGTGTGAAGGACACGCCATCCTCCTGCTCCTGCAGCCTGAATAATCCATGCCTATGCTTGGGGAAATGAAGAGCAGTTTTAGTTTTTGCACTGATTTTCTAATTGTAAGGGCTTTCTTCCCCTCACGTTTTCCCTTGTGGTATTCACGTGCTCTTAGAATATCCTGATTTCTATTGAAGAGCGATTTTTGCGCTCTTGTTCAGTCCTGGTTAAAAATTAAGCCTGCGAATGTGGCTGGTGCCATGCAAGGAAATGCAAGTCTAAGCTGCAGCAGTGTAAACAAAAAAGTGTTTTAAGAGGTGCTTAACTGTGTTTTGAACCGTGGTTAAGCCTAAGGTTACCCAGTGTTTATATGTGCATTCGCAGTGCGCTGGGAAAATTCAGTGTTTAATGGTTCCTGTGCTGATCTTTTGTTAGAGCCCTGGGCTGTGGTGCCCGAGAGCAGTGATTACTGGCCAGATTAAAAACCACAAACTCCTTCTAATTCCGAGTTTTGTCCAATTTTATTCCTGTTGATGTGAAGCAGGGCTCCGTATACCCCTTAGGGTTTGGGATTTTAAAAACTGACACCACAAGTCAGTGCCCTGAGCTTTTATTTTGCTGATTTAGTGGGCCAAGGTAATGTTGTTTTGGACACATCAAGTGGAATAGTTTCCATCCATGGGTGTCATTGTGGTTCTCAGATCTGATTTTTTTTTTGTTTTTGTTTAATAACCATGAGATGATAAATGGAAAAGGAGGGTACCCCTAAAGGGCAAAGGGCACCAAAAATTTTGATGATTATTTAGGGAGATGAGGCAACAGCACAAAGCTGCATTTCCAACTTCTCTGCGCTATTTTGAATTCTGTGAATGACCTTGCTGAGTATTTCATTCTCCTAAAATAACGAGCAGGTCAATACCAGTCCTGCTTGTGTGATAAAACACAGTAATTGCTGACCAGGACATGTCCACAAAGGAGCTGGGAGAGCTGATCTGGGGGAGCGAGGACGTTTTCACCAGCAGGGTCAGGAGATCCTGACAGTTCAGGACAGTCCATGGCAGGGAAAGACAAGACATGTCGAGGCAGATTGAAAAAACCAACTGATGGATGGGGGTGACGTGACCACAGGGAAAACTGTGTTGGCAAATAAATGCATATTTACTAAAAGAAAACCTCTTGTTTATGAGAAGTGAGAGGTGAAATTGAGACTACTGATGGTAAATGGCACGATTATGGTGCTCAAGCGAGAGGGAAAAAGGGGCTCTGGGAGAAAAGCAGGCCCTGCAACATGTAAGCACCAGCTACCTGCACCTCCAAGGAGGTTGGAAATTTAGGAGAAGGTGTCTGATATCAAAGCAGCGAGGCTGTGGAGCAGACTCCATATGTGGGTAACGATGTGAAAAACCACTAACGGCTCCTAAAGCAGAGCCCGATGACAGAGGATTAGAGGACACTTTGCACTGGAAAGGGCCTGGGTGGGAAGACCCAAAGAGCCTCATCCAGTCCAGATTAATGGGAACACCCTGCAAACTGGAAATACTGAGGCACACCTCCCTCAGACTGTCTGAACTTCCATTTTTGGTTGTTTTTATTACATGGCTTTAATCCATGCAGATTCCAGGGATGGGGAGCACTTGGCCTCAGGCACTCCGCAGAGTGGGAGGGCACCTTGCAAGATGTGCTGCAGGAACAGGGACAGGGTTTGAGCTTCTATTTTACCCCAAAAAAAGAGTTTTGGAGTGATTTTAGCAATGCTGGTGTGCTACAGAAGAGTTCAGAGATTGAGGAGCACAAGGTGGAGAAAGAGGAGGATGCTCAAATGGAGCAGATACACAGGGCCACTGCCCTGAGGTGATGCCTCCTCTCTGTGTCTTACTCTATGGGAACAAGAGACAGATTAAAACCAGAAAAGAAGCATAAAAAGAGAGAAAACAAATTAGAGAAAGGGGAATATTAAGATATTAGGCAGCAATTCTTCCATGTGATCCTGACTGAGGAGTTGCAGATGCCCCTGGATCCCTGGCGGTGTCCAAGGCCAGGCTGGAAGGAGCTTGGAGCAGCCTGGGACAGTGGAAGGTGTGGGTGGAACGGGGTGAGCTTTAAGTTCCCTTCCAGCCCAAGCCAGTAACTCTTGCCTAAACTTTCAAGGGCGATACCAAAGTTGCCTTCCTGCAGCCTGGGGTTGCCCTGGAACGGCGCTGGCATGAGCTGAGCCTGGGGAGTGTCATTTGCATCGTGGCTTTCACTGCATGCCACATGTGGGAATGCCAGCCTCGGAGTCCTGGAAACCTTGTGTGTGTGTGTGTGTGTGTGTGTGTGCAGCTCCTCTGCTCGCCTGACAAGGGATCATTAGTAACTCGCTGATGTCTCTCTCTGTTTGTTCTACTTCACGAGACACTTCCCCAACTAATTTAGAACAAAGCTTGGTGTTTACTTGGCTTCACAAAATGACACTCTTTCCCCCCTAAGATTGCTGCAAAGTCTTGGCAAAGAATATTTACATAAACAGGTTTCAACTTCATCAAGAACAGGTCGGGAAAGGAGGGCAAATCCAAGTGGAAGGGAAATAAAGCAGAGCATGAGGCAGAGTAGTTGATCTCTCATTTAGGGCTGCAAAAGGAGCCCTTTGAATGTTTGCAGGGCTGGTGCAGCCCTGTTGAGAGAGTCACACAGTTACCTGAGACCCCTAAAACTCCTGGAAATGTGGAGGAAGAGCTGTGGGGAGTGGTGGAGGGACAGGGACAGCAAGGGCAGCACAAGGCAGCAAATCACCTTCTATATCACTGCAGCTTTGTGCTGCCACAGCGCAATGGAAGCCTTTGAAGCCTATAAACGATGAAATTTTAATTGTTAGCAACCTCTCAGGGTCCTGGGGGTGAAACCTCCAGGAGAACTGGAAGGAAGGGTGGCTCCTCAGCCACCTCTGGTCTCCCCACAGGAGCACGGCCATCGTCCCCACAACTTCACTCCCCAACTTTTTCCAGCTTGAGGGAAAGGTGGCTCCTCAGCACCCATTCCAGGAGCTGAGGGGTGTCTTGTGTGGAGAGAAAGAAAAGGAATTAGCTCATGGGAAGCGGATGGGTCCGGTATGTAAATAAAAGCCACTCTCATCCTCATTATGGGGGCTCTTTTGAATAAATGTTAGCCTTTAAGTGCCAGCTGTCACTCTATGCATGGCCTCCCTTCTTACAACTAACCTCTCTGTCACCTCGCCTTGTCTCCCTAACTTGTCCTATTATGCAGTACCAAGCTGAGTCATTGTTTCAAGCAGGAGGTGACATGTTAATAGCTTAATAATAGTATAATCTCGCAAATAATAATATGCTGTCACACTGTCTGAAGCACAATGTTTACAGGAGAAGTGGTAATGTATGATGACAGTAATTTGAATAAAAATGAATTTACTGCTCTTGTCTCATTTGCAGTAAATTTTCGCATCTTTCATGCACAACTGGTGCTCCATGACCTCTTTCATTATTGTGTTCTCAGTGGCTGCTGCCTGCTTTAAAGTGAAAGGCAGGCAAATGAAACAGAAACCTGCAGCTTAATAAGGGGTCTCCAGAAAAGAGTTCGAGCGGCGGCTTCTGGAAATCTCACTTTGTTTGTTTGAGATGCCGAGGCGGTGTCGGCCAGGCTGTTCAATTAATGCAAGCTGGAGGTGCCCACCGAAAAGCAGGCATGGGTTGATGTGATTCTGGATTGGCAATTTGCAAAATAATCGTCATGAAATTGTGGCAGAGGGGGGAAAAGTGCTCGGAATACAGAGAGGATCGTCGGGGCTGGAATTCCAGTCTGAGCAGCTTAAGGAAAAAGCTGTTTTTTAAATGCTCTGAGTGCTTGATGTGGAGAAAAACAATCCTTGAGTTAATTATAAATGTGTGGTGGTGTGATAGTGGACTGGTAAAACTTAAAAATGATCCCTGAATACATAAAATATTTGGTTCTGGGTGGTTTCTGCCTCGCCCTGTGCTGTATCATAAAATTCTGCCATTTCCATGTCTGGTACAGACCAGGACTCCTGGTATTATCCTGACAAATAAATAGGGAATGTACTCTGTATCAAAACTGCCTTTGGAAAATCTAAATTCCTTGGACAGTTCTATTTCTCTAAAAGAAAAAAGAAGTTATTACGTGATGTGGTTCATTTGATGAAAAAGAAGAAAGTTTACAACTCGCAACTGATATGCCTGGACTAAATTTAGTTTGATGGAATGAGGACAACTAATTGAAACTTGCTGGGACTCAAAACACTGCACAGGACAGATTCCCCCCAAAACTTCTGGGTTTTATCTAAGTTTAAGTGAATATATAAAATTAAAAAATGCAGTTTGAATGACCTGGTTCATAAGTTGACATAATTAAGACCCCGATTTACCTCTCTGCCCTTGTATAGACAAATGCAGTTATGTATTACTTGTGCTTGTGCCTAACAAATGCAATGTTTTCCTTTAAATTGAAAGTTCAGCAGTGTTACTTTTTTTTTGGAAATAGCTCTGCTGCTGCTCTTCTGATCCTCCTGCAGAAACTGGGAGCTGAGCTGGAGACCAGCCTCTCTGATAGGCCATGTCAGGTGGGAAAATCCAGAAGAAAAGGACACATTTGGTGATGGATTATCATAAAACAGAGTTTGTTGTATTTTTGAATCTGAGTTTTTAAAAGGGGCAAAAATTAGTCTTCAGTATCCCAGCTTTGCATGCTGGTGCTAAATGCTGAGATCTTTCTTTCAGCTCTTTTTGAAAACAAAACATCGATTTAAGCAATTCGAAACTGCTTCTAAATCTAACCCCATGGCAGGAGATTGGAGCTGGATGGTTTCAAGGTTTCTTCCAACTCAAACATCCAGTGATTCCGTGATCCTACGAAGAGAGTGCAGCTGATGGGTTTCATAACCACCTTGCAAGGCTGAGATTGTTTTTGAACTGAATTTTCCTTTTTTTTTTCACATGAAAATGCAAGAGGCTTCAGTGGGATTGCTCGGAGTTGCAAGGGCTGAATGACCCCCTCTGGGTAACTGCATTAAAATAAATTGTTTTGCTGAAAAGATCTTTCCTTAGGAAAATATTTTCTGCTTAAAAATAATTTATGTTTTCCCAGCGTACTTTCAACCATTTTCTTCATTTTGGAAATCCCAGCCCTGTGCACCAAAAATCAAGACACTCGTGACATTACAGAGCTAAATAATGATTAATGGAGATTATGTGCAAAAGGGTAGAAAAGAACAGAGCAACAAAGTCTCTCTTTGGCTGATGGAGTTTATTTCATGTATATAAAAGGTCTCTTTCCTCTGAATCACTGATGTTCAAGGGGATATCGACACTTCTATGTCCTGCTTGAAACTCAAAGGTCCTTTTTGTTGCCACCTTCTAATTATTTAAATGTAGGCGAATCTGATTAAAGCTCTTAATTAGATGTATTTAAGGTTGGCAAATATGTCACTGTCCTGAGCAGCCAATGTCATCCGCTGATATGTGTCAGTGGCTTGCTAGATTGCAAGAAAGTTTCTTGGGGACAAAAACCCCCCAGAAATATTGTGTTTGAGGAAATAAATAGTGGGTGGAGCTGATTTTCGTGGCAGCAAAGTCAAGTGGAGTTTTTAATTGACTCCAACAGGCGCTGGATCAGGCCTGTGGGGTGTTTGGTGCTCAGTTACAAGTTAGTGCTCTCTCTAATCACCTTGTTCTCTAAAGGAAATAGATACTAAACAGGAACCATCTGGTAATACATTCTGTACCTCTTAATTACAATGTTTTGAGTGGCACCTAAATAAATTTCATTTACAAGCACATGACTGCTTGTCAAAAGCTCTGTTGATAATTTTATTATTGTAGTTTACCTTCTCGCTTAATGACCCCGGCCCAGTAAAGTCAGGAATATTCAGCTCCATTGAAAAAAAAATAAATAAAAGTGATTGTCTTAAAAATAGGAAGACACAAACTCCATTTCTCATGATGTGTTTCTGATTATTTCCAAGTGTTTGGAATACACAGGACATGGGGGTGGATCTGCAATAAAAATTACCAAAATCCTGATTTCTTAGAGAGGGGAAGCTGAGGCAGCCCTGCAGAGAGCCTGGGATGGTTGTAAAGCACTCTTGTTATTTTATGATCTCTATGTTCCTGTGTAGATGTACTGTAGCATTTAGACAATTTTCTCTTTGTTAGCTGCAGGAAAAGATCAATATTATAAAGAAGTTGAGTGACTCTGTGAATTACTCTCCTGCGTTTTAGCCCTGGGAAGTGGGGATTTAAATCCTGTCCCTGGTTTGGAGGCTGAACCACAAACCCAGTTCCAAGACCACTTTGAAGCCACCCCTAAATTTGGAGATTTCCAGTTTGGGGTTGCTGCCTATCCATGGCTACAGCTGAAAATGGCTTTTCTGATGTCTTAGTAATCTCTGGTGGAAATTAGTCTCTGTTGTAAAATCAACATATAATGTCTTAGGATGATTAACAGCCTCCTTTGAGAAAAACCCAGGGCACACTGGGATGGGGCAATGCCCATGGAAGGTCCCACCTCAGTGCTCACCCTGCCCTGGAACCCTGGATTTCACAGAAGGGCTTTTTTGGGAAAAGATTTTTCTTTTTTGGGAAAGGTTTACTCGTGCCATGGCATCTAATAGTGGCACATCCTCTCACCAGGCATGAGCAGCTTCCTGCACAGCAAATCCTCATCCGTCTACATTCAATAATCACTGGAGACAAAACAAATTGAAAATAATGTGCAGCTTTTGCTAAGTTTCACTGGGAAACTGCTAATTCAGCTTTGTGTTCTACAGTCTTTTTAAAATAACAAGTTGGAGGAGACAAAAATCCTAGGAGGAAAGGCACAAGGGAGGTTTCTGGGAAAACAGGAGGAATGTGGCACCTGGAGGGGTTTTGTCCAGTTCTTTGGGATGAGGTGCCCATGGGAAAATATAAAGGCATAAAAAGTAAAATAACCTTATTTCTAAATTCATGGCAAATTAAAAAAGGAATCCTACTGCTCTCAGCAGGGTCCTTTATTCCTTTTTAGTTGCAGTTGATGGTTTTTCTCTTCTTAAAATAATTTTGTCTCCAGGTCTCAATCTTGATGTGGGAACTTTAGGAAACAGATAAGCTTTCAAATATTTTTTTAATCAATGCTTTGGCAAGCTGGAGCTGAAATAACATTTAAATTCAGAGAGATGCTGGTGAAATAGAGAGGATGATCATCGCCAGGTGGGTTTGTAAGTCGGGTTTGAAGCAACTGAGCTGTTTGAGCAGGAGAGGGAATTCACCGTACACAGCAAACTGTTATCCCCTACAATATAATATCTGGATTTGAAGCTGATATTTAAAGAGGGCACTTGCTTTACTTATGAGATTAAAGGCAAATGCTCTCTTTTAAAAATGAAGTCATGCTGTGTTTTGCACCTTTTGACACTTATTAACTCAGGTCATTAAAAAGAGGCTAATTAAAAAAGAATGTAAAACAAAAGAGTCATTTGTCTATCGCCGAGCTCGGTTCTTCATGTGCGCTGGCTGGAGGCACTCTCTGTTTAAACCTTGGGTACAGAAAGCACTGGGAGCCACTGGGGCATGCTTGGAGCTTGTCATGGCTTTTGGCGAGCCCGTGGTCCGGCTCATTATGCACCTCATAAAGAAGAGAAGTCATTGTCATCAAAATTAGCTGAAGCTGGAATTTACATTCATGGAAATTTTGGTTTCGCCACCGTCCTCTGGGGCTGGACGATAAAGGGAAGCTTTTACCAGCTGCAGTTAAAGGAAGTGAAGTTCAATAAATGCTCAGTGCTTCGTTAAGGCGTTTCCAAACTGAGCTTTGTGCATGTGAGATTTTACAGCTGATGAGAATTTGGGACAAAGAACCTGTGAAGTTCACGGGTTCTGGTGTGGGAGATGTGCTCAGCACATCCCAACCCGGCTTGAAAAGAGACCAGCCTCTCCAAACCCTAAGATATTCCTGTTCTTCCAAAGGGACACTTTGCTAGAGGGCACCTTCTCTCCTCTCAGGTTCAAAAGTTGGGTTTTTTTTGGAATTAACTCTTCTGATGCTCATGAGGACTCCTTCCAAGGAATCCCAAGGGGGTATGGACAGATTTGTGCAGTATCTTTACTGGAATCATGTGCTGTGCTGGTCCTGAGGTTCATCCAAGCTGAAGCTGACTGGAGATATTTTGAGAGCAGGAGTTTTTCTGGGAGGGATTTACACCCTGTTGAACTCTACAGAGGCAACCACAAAGACCAGTTGTCCCTGGAGGACTCCCACCTCTCCCCATGCAGTTCCAGGTGCTAGTTTAGCCTTGATGTTGTAGGTCCAAAGCTGAAAAGGTATTTATGGAAATATCTCCTGCAGGGTTTCAATCCCTTCCCACAGCTAT
>VZTB01037519.1:116588-117653 GCA_013397245.1 Thryothorus ludovicianus
GCCAGATTGGGCAGAGTTTGGAACAATCTGGGATAGTAGAAAATATCCCTGTCCAGGGCAGGGTGGAACTGCAGGATTTTAAGGTCCCTCCTAACCCAAACTCTTCTAAGGTTTTACGAAATCCCACCTCTCCCCAGGTAAAGGGATGGGTTACCCCAGGTGGGGCACAGCAGAAATCTCCTCCCACATGGATCCCTGCCCTGCTCCTGTACAAGGATATTTAATTCTATCCTGAAACAAAGGCAGTTGTCGCTCTCTGCCTCTGGAACACGGCTGGGAAAAGTAGACTGTCAAGGGGAGTTTACTTCCTTTGTTAATAAAAGAGAAGAAAAAGAGTTTATGGATCTTTTCCTGAATATGAATATTAAATAGACTAGTTGTGGGAACTCTGATTTTAATTTCCTATGTCTTTATTTGGAGTTCTACTCCCTCTTGGAAAGGTGTCTACTTAAATATAGGGGGAAAGGGAATTTAATGAATTACAAAAAGGGTTATTTTACATGGAAAATGTGTATTCCTGGCTATTTCCATTTAAAGAACATGACATTAGTGTGGAAATTGCCCCTTATGAACAGGTCATTAATGTCAACTCTACTAAAACTGACATCACCTGCTACTATTTTAATTGTGTGTTTTACTAATGCTAACCATTTTCCTGACAATAGAACCCCCCTAAGCTTAATGAATCTTTGCAGAATACATAAACCAAGGTCAATATGTAAGAAATGCCTCAAATGTTAAGAAACTCTCCCTGAGAAGCTGAAAGAAAAGTTTATTATCCTTTTACATTCATAAGAATAAGAGCAAAAATAGAAATCCTACACAATATGTTTTCCAGATCGTCGTATATAAAAAGCTTTGATGCTTCTGGGAAATCTTTTCGATTAGCTACTATTTTATATGAAGAAAAGGACTTATTTTACCTCTTTACATTTCCAAGATTTATTTCTTATTTTCCAATACAAGTGGCATATTAAATAAAAAACCGAAAAATCCCAAGTACTTCCTTAGTGTCATATGTAACAATCACATTTTTTTCCCATGGTTTGGGGGTGGGAGGTGGGG
>VZTB01037519.1:117669-133283 GCA_013397245.1 Thryothorus ludovicianus
GGGAGGTGGGGGGAGGGGGGGGTGGAAAGAGAGAAAATGAAATCCAGATTTGTAATTCCTAACAGGAGAAATTCGATCCTTTCCAATGTTTAAGTAATATTTCCTGTAAAACATACGAGGCCATCTGCAGAGCTGTTTCCAGACACATTTTGAAGTGGCAAGGGCAACTGAAAGAGACCCGAATGGAGGCTGGCATTTCACCTCTGGGAGATGGAGCATTAAAGGTTTTGAAAAGCTGGTTCTACAATTTTACAAAGTATTCAACCACTGCATAGTTCATAATTTGTTTAATTTACCTACCTTTTATAGGTATGGGGAGGGGGAAATCCGCTCTGTGAGAGACAGTATAAAAACCAAGACAGCTGTAAAAAGCTAATGTACAGCTATCAAGAATGCTTCATGATTTCAGCTGATTGAAAATGTATTTTATTCTTTACAGGCCAAAATGTTCCCCTAGAAAAACTGTGCAGAGTGAAACATATTTGGGGAGACAACAGAAACACCGAACCCTTTTTGTTATTTAAGTCTATTATGGAATTTTGTTTTATTGTTGGTCTCCAGGGTCACCTTATGAATTCGTGTTACTAAAATGTTACGGCCTCACTATAATATTCACTTTGTGGAAGGGTCTGCATTTACCAAATCTCATCCGAGATCGAATATAAATGAGAAACTTGCATCTCTCTTCAAGGAATATATTTTAGCCTGTTTTCTCCCCCTTTTGGAATTACAGACAGATTCTAAAATTGAATTCTTTTTCTTGTGCCAGGATTGGGTAAAATGACTGAACACTTAGGCTTACCTTTGCTACATGTCTTAAATTTAAAATTTGCATCGCTCAAATAGTTAACTTCAGGGCCAGATTCTGCCCTCAGCTGTGCATATTTGGGAACCCCATTAACTTCCCTGGAAAATAATGTTATACTGTTTGGATGCACTGGAATGAGATACATTGCAATGTTACCTTCTGTCATTCCCCTGTAAAACTCGGTTTTCTCTGCAATTTTTATTTTGCTGGCTGGTGTAGCCCTTTTATTCTGTCAGTACCAACTGGCCTGCAGGATGTTTGTACCTGTCCTCTCACGTCTCTGGTTGTGCTGTTAAGATTAAATACAACAAGTAGAATAAAACTGATAGAGTCCGTGAAATTTAAAAATTGTCATCTGGTTGGTTTTCTAAACCACGTTTGAGAAGGAATTTCTGTAGCTCAAAGGGTTTTGCTCAGAGCTGGGTGCACATGGGGAGAGGCAGTCGTGAGTCCCTACCCCACACACTCCCTCCCTGGAGCCACAGGACTCCAGCAGCTTTTGTCAAAATTGAGCAAAATATCCACCAAGAGTGGAAAATTCATGACATGAGTTGCTCCAGTGCTCATTTATTAATAAAATGAAGTTTATTTCAGTTTCCATGCAGTGTTTCTGTCACTGTTTTTTAATCTGTGAGATGGAAGGGCCCTCTTTTATCAATTTTCTTGGCTTCACAAAAGTTCTTTTTGTAGGCACCACAGGCAGGAGGACCCCACCAGGAGATTGGTGCTCCCACTCATCCAGGGATCTAAATCCTGTGGGAGAATTGGGGGTTTGGAGAGATGCTGAGCTTCACACAAAGCACTGGGGTGAGTTATTACAGCCTCTCCTTGGCACCCCCAGTGCTGCCAAGGGCCACCAAAACTTGCCATCGTAAAAATGGGCACTTCCACCCCTTACCTCAGTTTGTCTGAATTCCTCCTGTACAAGCAGAATTTATGACACTGAATTTCAAAATTAACACAAACTGAGTAGGAGGACACATAGGAAACAATTCTCCCGCTTAAAGGTTTGGATATTTTTTGTGGTATCTTGCCCATCCCATCAGCTGCTTTTGGCTGGCAGTGCCACGGCCTCGCGCTCTCTGACCCTCCACAAAACCCAGAAAAAAGCCTTCAAAAAATGTCACTTCCATTTCCTATGTGTCCTCCTACTCAGTTTGTGTTAATTTTGAAATTCCCTCTTAAAGGTTTGTGTTTTCTTTGTGGTATTTTGCCCATCCCACCGGCTGCTTTTGGCTGGCAGTGCCAGGGCCTCACACTCCTCGATCCCCCACGAAACCCAGAAAAGAGCCTTCAAAAAAAATGTCCCTTCCATTTCCTCCCGAAAGCAGAACACTTCCTACAAGGGAGGCACGCATCACAGCTGAATTATAAATGAGGGCTGGTATTTTTTGCGCGGTACAAATCGCAGGCACTCTCCATATTGTTAGAATACCAATTTTATTTTCCTGGTGTGCAGTACCCGGTGCAGAGCGGGGTCCCCGGAGATGCGCGCGCCCTCCGGAGATTACTTCAGCATTGCATTACTGCTATCACATATCCATTACATATACTCTTTCAGACAAGTGGAAATGTTTTCACAAAAACAATCTGGAATCTTGGCTTAAAACCCAGGCTTGCTGTCAAGGCAAACAGAGTAGCCTCAAAGAGGACTTATTTCTGTTTTGTTCAGACAAGTATGTTGTTTCTGGATTATAATAAGGGGAAATATAGCAGCTATCAGTCTTCAGTTTATTTGACAAGCTTCCTCTGACACAGCTAGAGGAATAAGCCCTGGCCCTGCAAACTCGTTCTCCTTCAGGTATTCCCTTTGGCTCCAGCACTTTTATTAGTGTGATTAAGGGCCACACACATGTTTACAGGACAGGAGTCGCAGGATGGGATGATGATATATTTCCTCGGCTGTTACTTATTTGGCAAAGTTCTAAAAGCCTTTGCTGTTCTCAGAGCTTGTCTCTATCAGCCGGCGCTCTAAGAGCTGGTCCCGTCACCTCTCAAACAAGGTCAACGAGCAGGTTATAATCAGATGCCAAATAAACAAATGCAAACTTGAAATCAAGTGATTTACTGTCCATTTTCATTAAGTTCTTCCCAAGGAAGCAAACACTTTATGCAGCACAAGGGACCTGTGGATAGGGTCAGCGGCCGTGCTGAAGCAAGACGTGGTGTGATGGTTTTCACCCAAATGGACTTTAATGACACTGAGTGTGAAGGGAAAGCTGCCTGTGAGCACAGCAGCATCTCTTCACCTTGCCGAGAATTCTCCTTTGGAAAGTGTGTGGAGTTTTAACATTCATGTGTTTACATTACTCGGAGTTTTCTCCTCTTTAGAGCAGAATTTTCACTGTGCTGTCAGCTAAGAAAAAAAAATAAAATAATCTCAGGATGTGGGAGCTTCATTATACAACTCAGCGCATTTTAAAATTAGAATTTCAATCTGTTTAAGACTTCCAGCACAATGCAGGAGTGCTCTTGAGTAGCAGGACACCTTTGTGTGGTGAGGTCTGGCCTCAGTGGAACAAAAAGAGCAACTTAAAGATAGGGAAACTTTTAATATGTCTGTGCTGTGTGTTTTGCTGTGGAATGGTGGGACTGCATCACCCTCACAGAACGGTTTGGGTGGGAAGGGACCATAAATCCCCCCCAGTGCCACCCCTGCCATGGCACTGTCACTCCCAGGGCATTCCCAGCCCCAATGTCCAGCCTGGCCTGGGACACTGCCAGGGATCCAGGGGCAGCCACAGCTGCTCTGGGCACCCTGTGCCAGCCCTGCCCACCCTCCCAGCCAGGAATTCCTTCCTAAATTCTGTTAATACACAAACCCCTGGTGTGACAGCACCTCAGTGCTCTGCTGGGCTGTCACAGGCAGGGAAGTGACTCCAGGTTTTGGCTCCATAAATCACGGCTCTGGAGCACTGCTTGGGAAAGGCCTGTCACTTGGACAACACAAAATATTGAGCAACTTGAATTGTTTTTCCATGAAGCTTGTCCCTTGATAGCACTTTCCTTTCTTGTATCTCCTTAATACAGCATAATTTCAGTGTTTTCTAGGCAGAGTTATAATGCTCTTCTTCCAGCAGAATATTGGCTGCAATGTGGATGTACTGGTGAGAAGTCATGATTTGCTTCTTTGACATTTTGTGATTCAAGTTCGAAACAACAAATTTTAACATAACTTATTCTGAAATTTTGCAAATATCATTTACCAAAACAAAAGCTTTGCCCTGAGTTTTTCTATATTTGTTTTATAAATTTTTCCATTCCCATACTTCAGAAAATTTCCCAAACGAGACTGAGCCAAAATATTTTTTTTCTCTCTCTTTCTCTCTTTTTTTTTTCCTAAAGGTTGCATAAATATTTCACATGTATCTCCCTTTAATTAGATCATAACATTGTAAAGTGGCAAAGAATTTTCTCTTTCCCCAAATTAGACATGAGAACCACAAACAAATTAATTTGTGTCTCAGGGTTTTGACTGGGCCTCTTGGCCTGCTCCAGCACTAATACAGGCACTTGTGACCCTCTGGATTTCAAATGCCTGAGGGTAAAAAGCAATTATAAAAACATGACTCTCCCAGATCAGCTTTCGAATCTGCCTTGTCTCTGTTTTATTGATGGGAGATTGAAGGAAGATTCAAATCAGCTATCCTTCAATTCTTTACCAGCAGCAAAATACAGAAATCATTAGCTTTTTCTGTGTAAATGACTTTGTCCTGCATTATTATTCAAAACTGGCCAGGCATTTGACTTGAAAAGACCGTGTTGAATATTTATTTCAAGTTTTGGTACTTGTAAATAGTACAGCGCTTTGCACCTTATTTTCTTTTTTCTTTTTCAGACTAATTTTTTGTAACAATTAGAGCAGGGACTAATTAATATTCAGGATTTTTTTTTTTTAATAGCTAAAGAACACACACTGATGTAAATTAGTATGATCTTGCTCTCACAGGTCTATTGTTATGGTAAGGAAGCCCTGCTGCACAACCATTTCCCAAAAAAATCAGGGGAAATAATTAAATATCTAGTTTATTTTATTTCTCCGTGTGATTGCTGATGTGCATTTAGGGACAAGTAAGTGTGGGGTGAGAACAAAATATTCCCTTCAACCCCAGTGTAATTACATCTCCTCATGGTGGTAAATGTAATCAGATCCCAAAAATGGGAGGAGGGTTTGATTTAGAGAGGAAGGAGGAGAGGGGCAGTGGGAAAGGCTCTCGGAACAGCCAAGCTTGGAGAGGAAGCTGGGCTGGGGTGAGATTAGATTTTTTTAATGAGTCTAAACTGTAGAATTATTAAGGTCGGAAATGAGCTCCAAGATGATTGAACCCAACCTTTGACCTAGGGTTGAATCCTTTTGGTTCCACTGGCTGGATCAATGTGGGAACACTCCCAGAGTGTGAGGCAGGAGGGGGGGAGGATCTCCACCTGTGGGGATCCAGCAAGGATGGCCCTCTGCTATTTTAAACAGAACAATCCTGAAAAGCATCAGATGAGGCTCGTGCAGCTCCAGCAGGGAAGGTGTGATGAGAGGATGTCATTACCTTCGCAGAAACTGAAGACCTGGCCTAAAGAAAATCCTTTTCCACCCACTGTGGGTGATGACACCTGAGTATGGGAGAGGCTTGTCCCTATGTCAGTCTCTTCTTATTTCTCTTCCTATTCAGAATAACGTGAGAGTTGGACTTTGATTTCAACCCAAGTCCACATTGTGGGTGGGTCACGTTTCCGAGGCATCAGATAAATCCAAAGGACTCCAGGTGCAAAGGTGGAGCCAACAGTTTGTGTCCAAGTGAGCTCAGCCTCCGGCCAATCTGTCGCCTCTCTAAATCCTCCTGGGCTGGTCCTGCAGATAAAAATTCTGCATCGCTCAGATGGGGGCTTTTTAAAAATGATACAAGGCAGACATTCAATTTTAAGAAGCTGGAGCTTTATTTTTGGAACCCTAGAATGTGTACGGAATTTAAAAAGCCTAAAGCCATAATGTTTTACTGCTCCTTTGATAAAATTTATATTTAATCATATCTTAAAAACTGTTCTCATTCTGCCACTTGATGTTACCAACCAAGCGGAACCCATCAATGCAACACTATCTATCAGCCCCTCTTTTATTTCACTCTCCTACAGCTCCTCTTTTAATGGCACATCCGTTAATGAATTACACTGGAGTTTCTGGGAAGTCCAAATGAAAATCGTGCCCCTACTGAAGGTGGATCAGTTACCCACAGGTTTTTCATTTGTTAGAACCAAAATGCTGAGCCTGACACATTTATGTTGCAGAACCTCCAGCACAGACCAATCTTTTAATGCTTTGTCTTGAAGCTGCATAATCCAGAAGTTGGCAATAGTGACTTTCTCTATTGTTTTCAGATGTTTGAAAGGTTTAGGTTGAGAGGGATCTTAAAGCCCATCCAGTTCCACCCTCTGCCATGGGCAGGGACACCTTCCACTATTCCAGACTGCTCCAAGCCCTATCCTTCCCAATATCCCACCCATCCCTGCCCTCTGGCAGTGGAAGCCATTCCCTGTGTCCTGTCCCTCCATCCCTTGTCCCCAGTCCGTCTCCAGCTCTCCTGGAGCCCCTTCAGGCCCTGCCAGGGGCTCTGAGCTCTCCTTGGAGCTTCTCCTCTCCGAGTGAGTACCCCCAGCTCTCCCAACCTGGCTCCAGGGCAGAGGAGCTCCAGCCCTTGTGGGATCTCCATGGCCTCCCCTGAATCTTCATCTAAAGCTTTTAATTAGAAGGTGGGATTTAGGAAACCCTTCTAGACAATGTGGGAATGTTGTGTGTGGTGATTGACAGCCTGGGTCCATGAGGATGAGCCACTCATTGGTAGCTTGGCAGAATTTCCAGTGCTGCCCATTTGCTGCTGGTGGTTTTAAGATTACAGAAGATTTTGTGCAGAGAGATACAGGTCTGTTTATCAAAACTGTGTCTTTAAAACAGTAGTTAGACTAATTAGAACCTCTCCTAAGCTCTCCCTGCAGCTACACCTGTTAACTCTGCTGTTCTCCTGTTGTTGGATGTGTGTCTGAGGATGGACCCTGGACTTTGGCAATGTGTCGTTCATGTTGCTGTGGCAAGAATGAGTTAAATCACTACTTTCCTTTTTTTTTTTCAGAACTGAAACTTGTCCAGCAAAGCTGGTGGTCTCCATAAGAAATTCAAACTCTCTGCTGACCAAGTGAAAACACACATGTGCATGTATCAGACATATACATAACCTTGGCTGAAAATCAGCATCAGTGACAATTTCACTCGGTGAAACCTTGATTTTGATCCCTGCTCTTAAAAATCATGTTTGTCTCAGGAATTTTACTTTTTTTTTGCAGAAAGTTGAAGGGGGTTTGTAAATTCTTTCCCTTTTCCTCAGAAATATCCAGCGTGGCCCACGCTGCTAAAAAGCCGCCGGACCGTCGGCAATCGCGTTCCAATGTAATTCCTTGATCTAAAAAGGATTTGTCCTTACTTTTGATAAACACATAAGTAAAAGCCTGGTCTTTTCATTCCTGCCTCTTTTCCTGGAGGACCAGGGGATGTCCCAGTGCTGTCTGTTCTTTTCCTCTGTGCTTTGCAGGCTGGGGAATCGCGCGCCAGCCTCGGCTCCGCGGCCTCTGAAGAGGCAACATTAAAGTCAGCACTTGACTGCGCTGAATTTTACAGGATTTTTCCCCCCAACTCTGATATTGATATCTTTTAAGTGAAGGGAGTAAATGAGGAATCTTCCTCTAAATTATTGACTGGGTGTCTAGCGAAGAGATGAATGAAAAATGTCTTTATCCCTCATAAAGGTTTAGGTGAATTGAGTTAATCTTGGGGGTTTCTGTTGCGACCCTTTCCAATATTGTTTTGGGTGAGCTGAGCGTGTGAGGAGGATTTGTGTGGGGGAGAGGAAATAGAGCCTAAATTTTAGTGCTGGGAGACACGAGAAAAGATTTTCCATGTTCCTAAATAATTTTTCTATAAAATCAGCGCAGAGAAAGAGGAGGAGGGAGTTGAATTAAAAACCAAACAACTTGGCATTGCTTTGCTTTCCTCTTTCTGCTCCCTTCAGCATTTTGCAGTAATTATTAAGGCATTTCAGGTCAAAAATTTGGGGGTGAGAAGCTGGAGGAGAGCCCCAGTAAAAGGGAATTCCATCAGCAGGGGCTGAGAGCCCACAGAGGGTCCTGAAAGGTTCCACAGAGATGAGGACACCTCTGTTCTGCATGGACACAGCAGGAGCTGCTGGGAGAAGCTCAAAGCAGCTCACCTCACTCCCAGGCTTATTTTTTGGACAGTCTGAATTTATTCTAGAAGAAAAAAAATAGAGATAAAGGAAAATATATAAACAGTTGTGTATTTTTAGGAAAATTTGGGAAGGAAGGAAGGCGCTGTGACAGGTTTTGTTCTTCCAGTAACATCTCTGCCCTTCATTTCAGTGAAAGAAGACTTTAAAAATCTGCTTTTCTGCCTATGTAAAATTCCTGCGATACAAATTTGATCACATTTGCAAGGATTAAAGGATTTGATGTGCAGAATGCATTCTCTTCCTAAGCATGACAAATGGAAGCAATTTACAGATGGCTTCTGAATATTTTTCTGAAATTATTTTCCTGTTCTGTTTTGGTTTGTCTTTTTGTTTTGTTTTGGGGTGGGTTTTTGTGGGTTTTTTTTTAGTTTTCTTCTTGTGTGCCACTAGAGATCAGCATATTTTTAGACATTTAAGCAATCATAATGTCAACATAAGGGTTTAAAAAGGATCCTGCATAACTATCGAGTAGCCAAATTACTCATGACTGGCAAAACAAAACGAATAAAGTCAGGCCTGAAGGCACTGAGAAAGCAACTTTTTGCATCCAGCTTTCATATTCCCTTATTCCCTTGTTTTTTTCCAAGGCTTTGGGCATTTCTGAATTTCCATTATGTTAGTTTTATTTCCCCCCAAACCCTCCTTTGTATGGCACAAAAACGAATGTGTATTACAGGAGTGCTCTCTCTTAAGCCTATTATTGGCTGAACGCATTAATAATTTTGAATACACATCTTTTACTCCAGAAACAGCGGCAGGATCTTCTCAAACTTCCAGGTGTTTATATTAAATTTAAATAAATATGGGTTTTCAGGTGTCCTCAATTTCTGGCTGTGTGAAACCAGACTTTCTCACTTTTACAAATTGTCTAAAGCTTTGTGTTTCACACCTGAGGAGCTGGGAGCGTTGGGGATGAGTTCCTTACCTTTGAAGAAGTTCTCTCTCCTCTAAGACACATTTTCTGACTCCACTGGTCACTCTTCAAGGTCATCAGTGCTGGGAAATTGTCACTCAAAGGAGAGCTGATCCTTTGTCCCCTTTGTCTCCCTGGTTTTGGTCCTACCTGGGCTCCGGCAGCGATTCCTGCACATCTGGGTTTTACAGATTTCAGCCACGCCGTGTCCCCGTCCCAGACTTTTACACAGGGAGGAATAAAATGTGATAAATGAGCGTTTGCACAGTGCAATAATTGTGTTTTTCTTCGGAGGCGGCGTGCTGGGTTTGGGCAGGACGTTCCCGACAAGCCGGGTTTGTCAGCACATCCTAAACTGGGCTTTGTGAATAAAAACAGCACCAGCAGCAGGGCTCAGAGTTTCTGCTGCTGGAAAAGGGTTTTGAGATGAGAGGTGAATGGATCAGATATTTCTAAGTTGGTTATAACTTCTTCAATTAATTTATTTTTTTTTTTTAAACATCCAGATCTCAAGACCAAAGCTTGGGTATCTTTTTAATCATGGTCAGACTTTCCTCTAATGTCCACATAGTCCTAATTTGCTGGGAACTTTAAGTAGCAGGAGCTCCATTCATTTGATTTAGGATTTCTATCAAGGAGAATAAGATCCAAACCATAATTCCACAGGTCCTCTGCAAATAAGCCTTTGGAGTTACAGTGATCATTGATTAAAAAAAAAAAAAAAAAAAGGAAGGAAATTTATTAACAAATGAATATCTTAATATTTAGATATGTAGAAGAATCTTTATGCCTTCTACTTTTATAACTGATTGAAGAAGTTAATTTCAAATCAAGGATGGCCAATGATGGATAAAAGAGTTTCCTATAATAACAGGAACTCATGTAAATGTAATCACTGGAAGTTGTTTCAACTCCTTATAAAAGGAAGTGGAAATAAAATATTGATTGTTTAATGATAACCAAAAAAAGAATAAAACAGAAGGAGGAGGGAGTCAGAATCCAAGGGGTTTTGCAAAGATGCTTTTGCTCGACTTTTGGTGTAATTAGAGAAACTTCTTGCAGCATGGGGAAAATTGTGTGTCCGAGTGAGCAGAGCTTGGTGGTACCAAAGCCCAGGTCTGCTCTCAGGAGGAGGGATCCAGCAGGATTGAGCGATACAGTGGGCAAACATGAGGAGGAAAAAGGGTGATGGAAAGCTTTGAAAAACATCTTTTCAGCAGCAAGACAGTGGCTTGTCCCTCTGGCCTGTCTTTAGCTGAATTTTCTGTGGCAGAAGGGAAAAAACCAACACCCTTCATTAGCCTTGTAAATCCCGGCCTAGAAAGCCCCGGGGAGCTTGCTCCCAAGAAAAAGAATCCTTTGCACAATAACTGCACATTTTCAATCAGTCCTCTTGATCCCTGCTTTTGCTTATTCCCAGGAATCTGCCAAGTCTGTTGAACTTCCTCAGAGTGACCCTCCCATTTAATTCATGGGCCATTTTGTATTTACAGAGAGGTCAATAAAAGCTTTCCAGAGCTCCAAACCTCCCTGTAATGGTTGTCCTGAGCAATCCAGCCTGAAGAGCCCCAACAGGAAATTGGTAAAGCAGCAGCCAATTTCCTTTTGCTTTTTTACTGCCTTTTGGTCTTCCTGCTCTGTTCATATCCCCACTGCTGAATTATTCTAGAACTGGTGGGATATTTCCAGCGCCACATATGGATGAGAGCTCATATCATTCCCAGAATTTTATGTCAGGTTAATCAAACATTGGATTTATTTAATTAATAATAGATGTAAGGTTAAGGCAAGAGAGCAACGATGAAATTTGGCTTCTGCTCTGATTTTGTTAGTGTGACCTTGGATCAACTGTTATACTTTTGTTCCTCCTGCTTAAAATTTGGGCAATGCCTGTGGATTTTGCAGGCTGAGGTTGAGGATCTTTGAAACCCTTGGGCATGAGGAGCAATGGAAGGTGGTGATACCCTGGACTTCTGCCATCTGCTCCCATTTCTAAACATGGAAAAGGATATCTGTTATTGGGAAGGGTGAGGCCATGGCATTATGAAATATTTTAGCTAATAAACTCACTTCACAAAGGCTGCAGCCACACTGGCAGGAGCTCACTGGAACAGCTCTGCAGAGTGAATTGTTGACACTGAGTACCAGATGTCCCCAATAAATGCATTTCCAGGTTGTTCCCTTCAGATGAGGCCGAGTCTGGCCCCATTGCTGCCTGGAACAGCAATTCCAGCTCAGCCTCACCCCAAAGAGCTGCAGCTCCAGGGCAGCTGCGTGAGGCTGGCCCTGTCAGGGAAAGGGGGACACCAGGGACGTGGCCTTCAAGAGCCACCCCCAGCCCGGAATCCATCGATGGCATGGAGGCACTGAGGGACTTCCCAGCACCTGTCCCACCATCCCAGGAGAGCACCGAGTGCTAATTTGGATGCCTGGGCTGCCTGGCAGTGCCTGGGGAGTGTTTAGCATCTTGGGAAGCCCTGGTTGTCTGTGACAGCAAGGTCCTGAGTGCCCAAATGAATCAATGCTGATGTTGGAGGCACCTCATCCCACACCTCCCTGAGCCTCCCTCGGGACCCACAGCCTCAGACTCTTGTTTAAATTGACAATTCCATGCAGTCTTCTCCCAAAACAGGCAGAGCAGAGGAAGGTGTTTAAGGAAAAACTGGATGTGGCACTCAGTACTCTGGTCTGACAACGTGGTGGTCACTCAGATGGGACTTGATGACCTCAGAGGTCTTTTCCAATTGATTCTGGGATTCTGGGATTCTGGGATTCTGGGAAGACTACCAGGGGGTGGTGGTTGTGTGTTCTCTGCTGTGATAACAATGACCACAGCTCAAAGTTTTGATCTCTGCTCTTGTAACTTTTCTCTGTACTTTCTTCAACAGATGCTCAAAGCAAAATAAATGAAGAGACCCTTGAGCTTGGTCAGGGACCCCTTTGCCTCAAGGAAGCCTCCTAAATCCATGTATCCTTGTATATCTAGTCAGAAGGATGTCCCTTTTTTCCTTATAAAGTAGAATATTGCCAGCACAAGGAAAGCGCTTTTATCCCAAGAGATGAAAAAAGATTGCTTGGAAAGTTAGAGAAAAATTAAACTCTCCTTCCTTGGTGGGTGAAAACTCTTTTAAACCTGAGCCTTTGTGTACCATGGCTGGATGTTTTGGCTGTGTTTGGGTAGTATAATCCTTTCTTTCATCCATCTGCCTGTGCCAGGCACAGCTACAGGATGGGGATTTCTAGTCTGGGGTACCTTGAAAAGATGTAGGAACTTTGTGTGGGTGAAAAGCTGTTTCAAATTACCAAAATAATTTATTTAAGAGTTGAAGACACCAAGATTTCTCCATGATTAAGCAACTGTACGGGAGTTTGTAAGCCTAATATTTAGACTCGGTCACTCCACACATCCCAGTTCCTGCACCTGAGTCCATGTTTTGTTTTATTATTCTAAATGATGCCTTTGCTGTTGCTCAAGGCATGGACATTGCTGTAGATCCTGATGCAAAGGAAGTGCTGTGACAACAACTTTTCCTTAGCCACATGACACTGTTTTCTCACTATTTTCAGGTCCCTTTGTCTTTAGACTGACACATTTTCCATTCATTTTGTGGAAATCAAAAATATTCTGAATTTAGATTATTAAAGAAAAAGAATATGGTGGTGCAATACCATATATATTAATTTTGCTTCGTGCACCAATAAAATTCAGGGTCATATCTGAAGTTTTCCTGCAGCACTCAAGGCCTTTCGTCCTTTGGTTCTGACTTTTGAAGCCTGAGAAGAAAACAAGAATCAGAATAATCACGGTTGTGATACCTGGAATTTATTCACTTATGGAAAGAAAGGAGCACAATCAAGCCTCTCACGTGGAGGAGATTGCAGCCACAAAGTCTAAAAGGACTGGGTTACCTGTCTTGTCTCGTGTTGTCTTTTGTGCTAGTTATGTATTGCTTCAAAGGTACAAAAATAACAGCTCTCGTGTCTGAAATATTTTCCTTAGTTTTGCCTCTTGGTCATAAAAAGTAATCTGATCTTTTTTTTTCTTGTGAGGTTTCTTGTAGGTTTTCACTCTTCTTTGTGTCTTCAGCCTTGAGTTTAATTTTTGTCAGTTAACCTCCTGCCTCAAACACAGATTTTCTCTTCAGGCTACCACTTTGATTCTTCTTGTCAATCCCAAACTTAGCAAAACTATGGATGTGCATATTATTTTTTTCATAATTATCAAGTTTATTCTCTCGTTTTTTCTCTCTCTCTTTACCCCTTCAGGATCTTTCTGGCAAGGATTTCACTCTCCTGGGTTTCAAAGCTGTGAGAATTACAATTCACACCGAGTTCAAGCCTTTGTTTAAGACAATGTCCTCAGGGTTATGGGGTATGTTAAATGGCAGAAGAAAAGCTCCTGATCTGGGTCTCCTGTTTGGCTGGTTTGTGTCAGGTGGGTTGTGGAATATCAGCTCCTGTCCCATTTTGACACCCGGATGGATTTCACAGAAGCCACATCTGCAGCCAGGGGGATTTGGGTGAGATTTCCCTTTGGTTTTGCCCATGGTGGGGCATCGGGGCCTCCCACGTGCTCTGAAACTCTAGGATTATCACCACTCCTCCATTTACTCCTTTTTAAGGAAAGGGTTGGAGCATGGCTCAGCCCATTCTGATCCTGGCCCTGAATGAGGCTGATCCCTGTGGAAAGGAATGTGGGGAACACCCCTCAGCTCTGGTTCCTGGCATTGCATGCGTGGATTTTAGTGATCCCTATTGATGCTACAAAGAGAAATCTATTTTTTTTGTACATTTTTGTCTTTGTTTGTTTCCCTTGTAGCTGAAGGAGTTTGTAGTAACACTTGTTGACAGCTGGAAAGAAGAACAGTCTCTCCTAAGCTGGCAGCTTGGTCAGCTCATGGATTGCCAGGGGACCACGCTGAGGGATTCCCAGATTTTAGGGACCCCACCACACACATCTCCTTCCATCAACATGGGACACAGTGCAGGAGGGGTTGAGCTGTGATGTCCCCTTTGTTGTGACACCTCAGCTCCCAGGATTCCTGCTCAGGGAGCCCCTGGTGCTGCCTCACTCCTGGCACAGGAATTAGGATGTTGTGAGCAGCACATCCTGGTTTTCCAGGCTGGATGAGGCTTTCCCATTCCATTTTAAGGAAAGATTCTGATAGGGTATTTTCTCCCTTCACAAAAAAAAAGTCAACATTTATGAAATGGGAGCAAACTGTTTAAATTTTTTATAGACTGAAAAGATGAAGCTTTGGCCAGCTCCAGTCAAAATTTCCCTGGTTTCCCATAAGAAAAAGAGTTGGGGTGGAAAAGCGTGGCTGTCCTCAATGCTGCACAGAGAAGCCATCAACCTGCTCCCTCAGCCTCACTTCAGTATGCACAGGAATCCAAGGTGGATCTTTATGGGTCCATATTTCCACAACCCCTGGTGCCCTTCCCCTCATTTTCTGGTTTATTTTGTTACCTGGATGCAGCTCTGAGGCTGGTGGCACTTGGACAAACCATTGCTGCTGTTGGCTCCAGTTGCAGCTCTGATGAAGGAGATGAGATGAACTCCTCATCTCAGCACTCCCAGCACAATAAGGACTGATAAAGAAATGCAAAGACCGTTGCAAAACACCATTTATTGTTATTTTCAGTGGTGTTGAGTACTCCAAATGAATCCCTGAAGAGCTGAACTTTCGCACAGTTGATGCTGCTGGGACATCAGCAGGCTGTAGTCACTCTGTTCCCTTCTGTCCTCGAATCCCTAATAAAAAGGAACACCCAGATTTGGACTGGAATTTGTTTTAATCAAATACTTGTGTCTTATAGCAGGGATTTAGAATAATCACCATCCAGTGTTAAGGGATACGACACGGCATACTGGAAAACATTCCCAAGTTCTTTGGAATGTGATCACCGAGGAGTTCATTTTCTGCAAGGTCTTAAAAATACAGCCATGTAGTAAAAAAACTTTATTTCATTGTCTGGCTATTCCTCCAAGTCCCTTCCTTCCTGGAATGTTCATTAAATTTAGTTTCATGCCGTCTGTAAATATATATATACACAGGAATATATACATGCATTGTTCTCCTACTTCAGAAGGCTGGGTGGGCTGCCAATTTCAGCCTAGATTTTAGGGAATTCGTATTGATGCTGGAATTTTGCAGTGTGCTAAGATGTGACAGAACAAGTTTGCTCTTCCTGTGGGTGGTTTCCCTCCCTGCTGCTGCCACTGAATTGCAGCCTTGCCTTGTGCTGATCAAAATACACTGAATCCGTCCTCTTTTTCTTTTTCCCATTATTTTTGGTGTTGTTTTTTTACCAGGAGCACACAATATTGACTTGAGGATTCCAGCACAGCTGCCTGGCAGTGTTAATCAATGCTCTCTGCTTGCTCACATCGTACTGCCAGCGTTAGATCATGGTGACAAGAGCAGAACAAGCTCGCTGCAGCCTTGGAGTAAATGATCACTCTGCCCGTCACTGGGAGCTGCCTTTGCAGCAAATATTGCTTCCTGCATGCTAGAAACAAAACAATAACTGCTTCTCTTCTCTTCTCTTCTCTTCTCTTCTCTTCTCTTCTCTTCTCTTCTCTTCTCTTCTCTTCTCTTCTCTT
>VZTB01037519.1:133602-187992 GCA_013397245.1 Thryothorus ludovicianus
CCCCTTTCCTTTTTCCCCTTCCCCCTTCCCACTTTTCCCCTTTTCCCTTTTCCCCTTTCCCCCTTTTCCCTTCCTCTTCTTCTCCCTTTCCCCTTCCCCTCAAATTATCAGCTCTTCCTTCTTTCACCCTTCTTACTGGTGCTTCTGTTAGATCCTTGCTTGTTACATCTCAAAATTGAATAAAACCCTCCTTTGTGCTGACAACTTCATTGTACTCAGCGTTCAAAATATCAAAGGCTGAATGCTAAATGTTCCTAATGCAAAGTGTCAAGAGTGCAGTCTGGGATAATAGAATACATGTCTTGCAAACTTGCACTTTAATATGGCAAACTACTTGGTCAGCAAGCAAATTAATTCATTTATGATTTGATATTATTGCCAGCAGTGGGTCAGCTTGTGCAGGCAGCTCTGTTGAATTTTGCTGCTGCTCAGCGTCTGCTCTCTTTGTAGATGCCTCCCAGAAAATGAGTGTTTGGGATCTGTTTAGGGATATAATTTTAGTGATTTCCTTTCTATATATCACTTCACCTTGATTTTTAATATTATTTTTCCAAGTGCATCTCCACTGTTCAAAGGGACCAAACGCCATTTGCTGTAATTATCTGGCTATCCTTTGGAAATTCCAGTTGTTGTGCTGCACGAATTGATTGTGCAGATGTTGAAAACATGAACAGATGAATCCAGTGAAATGTTGTCAGTGGTGTGTTGTCTCCCACAGTTCCACAAAGAAACTTGAACATATTTTCTGGCAGAGCTGCTCATTTTCCCCGGGCGGATATTTGCAATCCTACCTCTGTAGTTTGTGAATATCGAAATGAATGGTAAATATTAACCTCTGAGAGCTAGAATAATGTGAAAAATTACGAAAGTAAATGTTAGCAGAAATATCTGTTACACAGGCAAAGAGAGAGACAGCACTGAAAGGATTTATGTTATTTTTTGAGTCTTGGCTCGTACAGGAAAGTTGTGAATCTTTCTATTGAAAGGAAAGGAAAGCCCAATTTTTCAAAAGCAGTCTTGAAGGCTTGTTTTTCAGAGTTCAGTGACCTGATTGAAAGAACAGCTCTCTGTAAAAATAATTATGGAAGAGGGGAAAAAAAAAAGAGAATACTTGACATACTGTAAAGGTTACAACTGCAAACAGATTTTCATTCTCTTGTACAAAAAAAAAAAAAACCCAACAAAACAACTCAACCCCAAAACCAAATGGCAAACAAATTTTATTGTTCTCTTTCTTACAGGAAAAAAGTCTTGGAGACCTTTTTGCCTGTGTCCTCCCTGATTGATACTCCTTATGAGGAGCACACATCTGTAACTTATTTTTTCATCTCTCAGTGATGTCTCAGGGATGGGTATATTGAGGTCCTGAGTGATACCAGAACAGGGTCAAAGAATCCTTTGCTAAAACAAATACTTGTAAGGGAAATAATTTGGGAGTATTTACAGAACATTTTTTAAAGCAGAGATACAACACTGATTTTGTGGAGATGAATTTTGGCTTTTGGGCACGGTGTGTGTCTGATTAGGATATTCCTCAGAGTAACACCTGTTCCATCACTGCTGTGCTTTTAGGTGACTTTCAACAAAAATCGATGGTGCAATTGAAGTGATGAAAGATATTCTGGTCCCTTCCATTAGGTGGGATCCTTCCTGTTTTCCTAAAACATCGCCAAAGCCAACTCTGCTCCTTCACTGCACCCACGGGCACAGAACCCCTCATCCCCCAGCACCTTCCAAACCTCGAGCTGGCTTAGCTGAGCTGCTGCAGCAGGAAAAGTTGGAGCTGAACTTGCAGCCCGTGACAGGACGTCACCTCCACGGCTGCCTGCTCGCTCTTTACGGGCAGCCTGGTGGCCTTCCTGCCACAGCCATTTCCTTTGTCCCATCCCAGAAGTAGCATCAGCAGAAATACACTGGAAGATCAGGCTGGGCTGGGAGCCAATGCAGATTTATGTCTTTGGGTTGGTTTTTTTTCTTCCTTTGTGAGCGGCCTTTGATTTAAAGAGCAGCTTTTATCACGGCTGAGGTGTTGATCTAGGGAGCAGGGCTTGGCAGAGGGCTCCTGCTGACTGGCCCCTGGCAGGACATTTGGCCCAAAACTCTGCTCGTGTGCTGGGTTCCTGCCTGTTTAAAACCCATTTGGTGCTCTCTCCTCCTTGGAAATTGTCGCTGAGGGAGGGTTTGGGTTGGTTTATTTCCTCATCAACAGTGATTCCCAACTTCTCATGTGTGAACCTTTTGTGACAGGAGGTGATGCAGGATGGCAGCTCAGTGGCCCAGTGGGGATGTCCCCCACATTCAGGGTGATCAGGACAACCCCTCTAACAACCAGGAAGGGTTCAAATGATTAATATTGGTTTTGTGAGTGCTAATCACATCACCAGCTAATTTGCATTGGAGGAATAATTTCAAATTCCACTGGGTTGGGGCTGAAGTTTTGACACCGGAGCCAAACTTAAATCTAACTTTTTCCTGAAGTATCCTGACAAGGCAAATCTGTTCAGGTACCACCAAGGTGAAAGCTCTGAGCAGCAACCAACTCCGAGCAGCTCTCTCACTGTCACCAACACCTCCACATCTGCAAGTGCTCGTCTGCCTGCTGTCCCCAGCTTTGCTGTTGTGCTGTTGTTGTGTCATTAACATTAATCATGTCTTTAGATGCAGGCTCTATGTTTAATATTAATCACCACGGTTTGTATATTGACTTTCCCTTTTTGCTCGTGGCTGGGGGTGCTCAGAGCGCATCCAGTGAGGCAGAAGGAGGGAAGTGCATTAGGAGCCCCCTGAGGAGGAGGCACAGCACTTAAAGGACAGAGATGCTCCTTGGGCGTGGTGGCAGGGAAGCGTGGCTCTTTGGGGGGGTTTGGGCTGCATTAGGGGTGGTGGTTTGTGCTTGCAGTGCTGCCCAGCCTGTCCTTCCTCCCCGTGGAACATCCCAGGGCAGGCTCTTCATTAATCAGGAAGCAAAACTTCCCAGGGAAGCGGAGTCGAGGGTGGGACCACGCTGGGAGGTCCTGCAGATCCATCAGGAGAGGGAAACCTCATCTGACCTGGCTGGGCTGGAGAGGAGCAGGCTCTGCCTGGATCCAGGGGATGGTAAATTCCTGGGGTTTGTAGGTCCTGTTAGGAAAAACCCACAAGCATTCAGGTGCTTCTCACCTGCTCCACATCCACATCAAATCAATCCCCACACAAAGTCACATAGTGACTTTAACTCATTTAGTTGTCACTCGAATGACAACTCACTTAGTTGCCAGCACAGACTAACACGAGATGTCAGAGTTGCTCTTCAGACAACAGAGACGTTGGGTTATTGTCTTTTAGATACTTACACAGTGATTAAATCCATAAAAAAAGCATTATTCCTGATTGTGGCTTCGGCTGCTATTTCATTCGGGATTTTTTTCTCAGGTGTTTGCCGGGTTCTCCTTCCCTTGGGATGCAAAGGAGACGTGTGGGATCTCTGCCCCCACTGCCAGGAAGCTTCAGCCCCCTCTCCCATCCCACACCCACCAAGGAAGGTGCTGGAAGAGCCACTGTTGACAGTGGCTTCTACAAAGCAGGGGGAAAAGCCCAGAGCTGAGATATCTATTAAATGCAGTTCAAACAGCACCGCACCAGATCCGTCATGAATATTTTAAAATAGGTTCTTAAAATTAGGAATTGCCTAGCGAAGGCAGTCATTAGTGCAGGTTTCATTAGGATGGCAAGTTATCAAGTTACAGACTAATTTAAATTATATCTGTTGAAATATCCTTTTTACATAAAACAGGGGGCATCAGGCTTGTAAAATAGACTGGGGCTTAAATGTAAGCTAATAAATATCTAATAAGTTCCAGCACGTGTTTAAACTGATCTAACAGACAATATTCTGAACAAATATTGTACCGTGTAACCAGAGCGGCCTCGGACAGCCCTGGAAGCAGGTGTGGATCATTTTATTTGCTTTTTCCAGGTCTTCCCATGCCATGACCCCTCCTCGGTCCTGCTGCTCCTCTAAAAGCACATTTACACACCCAGCCCCTACCTGAGCCCAGCACCTGACTCTGTTTCCCCAATTAATTCATTAACGAGTCCTCCGCGTGCCTTCGGTGCCTCATATCCATTATCCTCATTTAATAGTTTAGCCTAAGGATGTCTTTCAATATAAATAATCTTCCACAATGCTTAGATAGCACAGTTGTGTTTCTTTTTATAGCAAATGGAAATGATCTCAAAGCGTTTGACCAGGTTTTGAATTGTGGAACACATGACAGAGCAAGTACAGAACCTGCCCAGTGTTTTTGGTTTTTTTTAGGTGGGAGATTTTTTATCCCACCAGCGCTGCATCTCCCACACAGACAGAAATTCATCCAACATGTGTTCAAGTCATTTTCTCCCTCTAACTTTTAGCTGGCCACGTAGACTTTTAAACCACCCTTTCTGCCTTAAATGTAGTTTTAAATTGCACCTAATATTTGGTAGGTAATTCTTTAAAGCTGTTAGCACCTATTCACAGTGTAAGTAGGGGGATTTTTCTTTTTCATGTGTGCCTTCTGGGATGTTATAGGATCCAAGACTGGGGATGCAATCTCAATCCAGAACTGATCTCTGCACTTTCCTGCTAGGGTGAAATGGGAAAAGTAAAATATTACCTTATTAAAAATTGCTCAAAACACATCTTCCTTGTTAAATATGCAGAGCTATTCAAAAATATTACCTTTCTGGGAACAGTAACAATACTCTGATTACCCGAGTTACTATTTCCAGGACTCGGTTTACTGCAAAGGAAAAATTAGGACGCCAGGTGAACAGATGAATTCCTGCATTTTCTGAGGATAAAATAAAAATGTACATCCTGTAGTCTGGAGGGGTGAGAGGCTTGTGCCAGTCAAAGTGAAGGTAAGAGTCACTCAGATTTGACCACGTAATTAAAAGAAGCAGGGGATAAAGTTAGTAAACACACTGTCTTAGCAGCCAGAAAAGCCCAGGGCTAGGAGAAAATTAAAGCACTATAAAATTGAAGGGTTTGTACTCTCATTAAGATATTCCTGTAAGGAATATCTTAATATCACCAGCATCAAGGAGGAGAGGCTGAAAGCAGCGTTCCTCACACCCATGTAACTTTGGCACTCGTGCTTACAGAATTTACAGTACTACGGACTTCTCCTTCACAAATTAAATTAATTTGGAACCACTTATAGGCAAATTCCGTCCATGTCTGAATCTCTTCCAGGCTTCTCTTGCAAGCTACATTTTCTATATATAAATCATCCTACAACTCTCTCTGTGAAATTAATTCCACACACTGTGTCTGCTAATGAGAGTCCACCCAATATTTTGCTATTGCAGACACTCATCAGCTCGCTTTAATTTACAGGAAGCAATCAGCATCTGCCGAGCAGAGAGAGCACAAAAAGATGTCTTTAGCATTTATTGAATCTAAATGTTTGCAATGCCTCCTCACCTCTGAAGCAGTCCCACGCAGCAGGTATTTTAGGATTAAGGCTCCTGGAGAACTGTTGCCTTCTTCAGGAATACTCTAGCCCCTAAACCAAATATGTGCTAAATGATTGAAGAATATCTTGTAAATCATTTACCTCTTCCTGCTGCTAGTTTTCAGTGGATAGTGTTTACTCCGTTCCCAACGTGATGGCAAAGTTAAATTTTCATTTTGCTGGAAAAGTGCGAAAGAGGGCGAAGCCTTTCTGCTTGTTATTGCCTAATGTGGAAGGAGCTGGTTCTCAATGCCATGGATCACAGCTGTCCTGTCAGGGCTCATATACACTGAGTGAAGTATTTGCATCCCCGAGCCTGCTGATAGACTGAGCATGTTTGTCTACAAAGTGCTTTTAAATGAACTAATACATGATTCATGCGGGCTCCATTGAGCAGAACACCAATCTGTCTGGACACACTTTGCTGTAGGCTTGACAATAGGAACATTTCTCTAGGTGAGACAGGTACAGCCACCCCCTGGAAAACAGGGAGCAACACCGCCTGTGGCCTGGCACATCCCAGCCCTGCACGGGGTCACTCCGAGCCCTGGCTTGGAGGCTGTGTTCGGGATATTGTCCCTCCTGTCTCTCTCTGGGTGCTCGTGACACGAGCGCTGCACAGGCTGTATCTGCTCAGTCATGCTTGAGCAGGAGAGGAGAGTGCACCACCTTTATTATTTATACAGGGATACAATAAGATTCCTTGCAGTGGAGGAGGGAAAAAAAAAAATTGATCCCAAGTATACTGTTTCCTATTGAACTAAATAGATTTTTAATCGAGTCTCTGCTCCTTTGGGTAATTGACTTAACAGTGCGGGCAAATTAATTTCAGATAAACTATTGCTGGGATTTTCCAAGGAGCACAAGGGTGCTGGGGAGTCAGCTCCTGTGCAGCAAGAGCAGGGCAAATATCTTAATTCCTCTGGCTTTCCAGGCACATTGCAACCCAAATGTTTAGACCCAGAGCTGAACCCGGCAGCTTTTAGGCGAGCAAAACTCCCTCTGAAGTCACTCAGAAATCTGACTCAAAAAAGGCAGCAGGAAAAGGCTCCAAAAATTCCCAAGTGCTGCTGAATGTGTTACACACACATAACCTCCTCCCTGCATTTAATAACCTCATCTAAATGTCGCTCTTTGCATGGCATTGTTGTGTGAGGCTCTCTGCGATATTTGGCACCAGCACCTCGTTGGGGATCTGATCTGCCTAGAAAAGCCTTTGGGACAATTTTATTTTCTGGCGACCCAACCAAGAAGCCCACTCCAGTGGTGGCAGAATGGGGAGCAAAATTACCTTCAAAATATCCCCTTTCTTCTCTAGTAAAGCTCTTTCTGGAAAGTCTGTTAAAAAAATAAAAGAAAAGAAAAGAACAACAACAACAACAAAAAAAAAAACCCAAGAAAAAAAAACACAGGGAATTTGGAGCATTCTGAGTTCTACTGAAGTCATAAACAGCCACGGAAAAATATGTGCGCTGTGATTTGCAGCTGAGGGGTTCTCGGGCATTGTTCCTGTTTGGTTTTCCCAAATCCAGAGCCCCAGAGAGACAAGGAAAGCTGCATTCATCCCCCAGCCCGGGCTGGCAGCAAAGCAAAGGCCAGAGGAGGAGCCCGAGGGCTGCATTTTCAGCCCTGATGGCTTTTGTCTGCTTGAGACAAGCAACTTTAGACATTTTCCCTCCCTCCAACGTCAAACCTGTGAAATCCTAAATCTTTTACATACAAGTCAGTGCCTATAGCAACACACAGAACAAAACTCCTTCCAATATTTTGTAAGGAAATGAAAAATATACAACTTAAGAATTAGTAGCTGCTTTCCATGGCTGAAAAATTATATTCTGCAGACTGGAAACAATAAAAAACCTGCTGTTATTATTAAAGAAAATTTACTGTATGGAAAGGTTGTGTTTTACATATTTTGGTGCCTTAGTCATCTAACTTCAGTAATTAAAGAGAAAATCAACTGAACTATAATTAAAATGAAATTATTCCTCAGTTGCCAGTTGCAACTGTCATGAAATCAAGGAATGTGACAAATCATACTCTGTATTATTTACATGTTCTGAAAGAAAGGATAAATATGTGTCTATGTAACTTCTCTCCCAAATAAATCATAATAAAAATATTTGTAGTATTTTTCCTCTCTGCAGCTGTTTGCAGAGCTGATGATTTGAGATGATTTGTCATATTTTCTGTTATTCTGTCATATCTTGTTAACCTGTCTGCTTTTATTGGCATATCCCGAGTTACCATCCAAAATTTTATCATTTATTATCAAAATTGCCATCCAAAATTCTGGTTGGATGTGATTTGGCTGCTGGATGGAAAGGGCTGAAATGATGCTGAGCTCTGATGGCACCATGGTCAGGGAAGCTTGGATTTGTAAAAATAAAAGAGACAAACTGGAGATAAAGAAAATTAATAAAATTTAAAAAAACCCAAACCATTCTCATCAGAAAAGCAGGAAACACTGTTTTGTGGTTTGGGGGAGTTTTTGTACTGCAAATAAAAATCTTTAATTAAAAGATTGTTAGCAATAGCAAAATATAGGTTCACTAAGAGGAATATTCAAAGTTCATGTAAAAACCTGATACTTTTTCCAGTTTTCTCCAGCAATAAGGATGAAAGTCAGAGCAGATGAGGGAAACTCTTTTTCCTCTTTGCTGCTCCCCTCTTCCTTGTTTGGTTATTTGCCTGCCTGGATCACCTGGGATGCAGGAGCCAATCTTCTCAGCAGAGCTTTATGCCAACTCAAATATTTTTCCTTTTTTCCCTTAGAAGTGTATTAATATGATATTTAATAGTTTCTAGAAATTGTCATGTGGAAGGAGGGAGGGGTCGCCCACAAAGGCTCTGGACCACTGCAGGGAATTCAGGATATTATGATGAATTTTTAAAATAAATATTAAACACATGATTTAACTGGTTTTCCTTCCTTTTCTTTGCGAGCAATACGAAATTAAACACTATTTTAAAAGAACTTGCCTTTTTCCCCTGTTGCTTAGCTCATTGCCCTCGAAACTTTGAACTCGGCTCAGCTGTTAATTATTCCACAGTGACAGATTCCTATTGGCCCTTCCTACTGGTTTGCTCCATTAATTTCTCTTCCAAAACACAGCACCTGCTGAACAGCCCCACTCTCTGTTTCTGACCCCTCCAAAAATGCTGCTCTGGAGGTTGGAGCTGCTCCTCCTCCTGCCAAAAAGGGGATGCTGGATGAATGTCCGGGATATCTGAGGCTGCTGGGAGCTGAGCCGGGTCACTGGGAGTAAACTGGGGCTCTGCGAGGGTTCCAAACTGGGAATGGAGCTCCTCCTGCTCCCACTTAACCCCGGGGTTGTTCCAGAACAAGGCTGTTGAAATTAGGGGAGTTATCCTGGCTTAACACCAGTGCAATTGAGAGCAGAATCTGGCCCCGTGCTCTTGGCATGACTACTTTTTTGGCAGATTTGGCCACTAATGCTCTCAATGGGTTTTGAGCTTACTTTTAATGGCATTACATTTATTTTAATATTTTTTTAAATAGCTAGTGTAAATTGATTCTACTAAAAAAAAAAAAAAATCCCTTTACCTGCTCGTGTTCATTTGTATTTCAAATGGCCCATTACATTTTCACTAACAATCATTAGAGCTGTGTGAGCTTATTGAAGCTTGGGCTTGGACTGAAACTGTAAAACCTGCCAGGTCTGGATTTTTTTAATGCTGAAAATAGCACTAGAAAAAGCTTTTTTTTTTTTTTTCTTTTCTTATAATACATGACTAAGTAACCTGAAATATGGTTAAGCTGTGGTGGAAAAATACACGGTGTTATTTTTTAGGTCCTCCAGTGAAAAATATGGGCACAGCCTGGATGAACTCTGATACTCTGATCAATATATTAATATTAAATCTTCCAGATTTAGGCAGAGCCACTGGCTGTAATTTTAGTTCCGAGCCAAAGAAGCCTGACAAAAAGTTGGTTCCAAACTTTGACGAGCCGTGAGCACAGAAAGCAATTCGAGCATGATAAAGGAACAGAGCCCTTACAAGGATTTCCACTCATGCCTGGTGTTAATCCTAAACGTGGAATCCTAAATGCTAATCCTAATGTTCCAAAAGAGGAACACGGACCCCCGGTGCCTGCGTCAGCTGTTCCTGCAGCGGGCTGGGAACACCGGCTGGGAACTGGGGAGATTTTGGGGAGAAGGCTGGGAAGGAGATGCAGCACCAGGTGCTGGACCTGCTGAGCGTGATGTGCCACAGATGTCACCTGGGGCCTCTCTGCAGGGCTGGGATGATGCATTGCCCCTTCAGTCCCTGGGATGCGGGGCTGATTTCCTGGGAAGAGTGCCGACCAGCTGCAGCTCCCCGTTGCCCATCTGTCTTAGCAGAGGTTGGGGCATCCCCTGCTCTGCTGGCAGGTTCTTGCACACTGCTAATTGTACCTCTTCTAATTGTTGCCATTAATTCAGAGCAGTAAAGAACAGGTATTAATGCAGATATTTAGCCTCGTACCTCGTTCGCATCGCAGCCACGCGGCGCTGGAGCAGAGCCACGGATGGAAATATGAGCAGCAGTCTGCATTGGTAACCTGAAAACTCTGGAAATATTGGTTTGAGAGAGCTGAATATGAGGTCAGACACCAGGGCACAGCTCTACAAGGCTGAACAGCTTAGGCCAGGTGCAATTGCTGGCCTCTGAACAAGCTCCCTATCAGAAATGTAGTGAACAAACACTTGAAGATACAAAGAGTTTTTTCACTTGTGCTGTTGACTGATTTAATTTTGCCAATTCCCGCCAGTGCCCCTTTCCAGGACCTCTCCCAGCCTGTTTGCTTCTTTTTTTCCTTGCTTACATGCACATTTCAAGAATCTCTAATTGTCCTTCTGCTCTGCTTTTTAACTTTCCTTCATATGACACAACATAAAGAGAGCGTAGCAATGTAAGTAGTTTTTGCCTTGTTTATTTTTCTCCCCCAAAGAATATGCAATGTTCTTTGCATTTAACTCCTCCACATACCCATTTCTGGGCCAGCTCAAGTCGTTTGGAGTTGTACCACTCCTGTTTTCATTTTCTCCTCGCCAGCCTCCTCCCATGCTGAGCCATTGGCAGGTCCCATCCTTTTACACGACTTCTTCCAGGTCATTGATACTTGGAGTGAAGAGTGCTGTCCTGACATTGATCTTGCTGTGCTCCAGTAGGCACTAAGAACAAACAATATTAGGTTATAGCATTGATTTCATGGATTACAATTTTTTTCCCAATCATGTTCTTGTTAAGCACCTTGTAAAATACATCATGTCACATGTTCCTCTCCTGTTTCATGGTGAAACAAATCCAGTGCTGACTATTGCCCTCAGACTGGGAAACCTCATCCTCCCCAGTACCTGGGAGTTATCAGCCTTTAATTTAACCTCAGCCAATGGCATCTGGCACAATATTTCAAATTTTCATAATTTGTGAGCAACCGGACAAGCTGGCAGTTGAAAATGGGTATCGCGATCTAATAAAAACCTAATAAAACTTTCAAAGTCACTCTCAGGTGCTCTCAGGGGAGGATTATGCAATCCCTGCCATGTAGCAGGAGCATCTCCCTCCAGCTGATGTGCAGGCAGAGCCAGGCAGGTCTGAATGGCTTTTCATGTCCTCACTTCTTTTTTCGGGTGAATTCCGGACTCTTCTGTCAGGCCCGGAAGTCACTACTGATACTTTTCAAAGTAACAGTGCTGTGGTTTGATGAGAGAGGAGATAATGTGGCCATGAGGCTTAGGATGTATAAACACACACATAATTTCATTAAGTGCTCTTCCTAATTATTTTATATATTAATGCACTGCCGTCACTGCCTGCCAGATAATCTTTCATGTGGAGCGCAGAGCTAAAAAGACATCAAAGCAAATTTGGCTGCTTCCTTCAATGTACAGTTTAGGAGGGCCCATTTTCTCAAGGCAGTAGGATCCCCACATACAAATAAAATAAAATAATAAAAATAGCACCCAAATGTTGATACAAGTGAAATTTGCACAACTGCTTTGGAAAATACACATTTGACAGAGAAGAGAGACTCAGTGTTACGAAGGTGGAGACAACATTTTTTCTGCTAAAAATTAAACTTACCATTTCCAAGAGTAAGGCTTTCTCACTGGAATTTTTCACTGCTCTCAATATGAGACAGATTTCAGCAATTTTGGCTGTTCAGGGTTTCCATCACCTCCAGATCTCAAGGTCTTGATCCCACCTATGCAGACCAATCAATATATTGAGGAGAGCAGAAGCTGTGTGGGCACAAAGATCTGTTTCTATCACCACAGCTGGATGTAATAATTCTTATCTTATGCAAATTTGGAATTCCTGTATTGAAATCAGCAGAACTGGAGAGTGGAGAGACAAAATACGGGCACCTGACTCTTTGTTCATCCACGATTATAACGTGATTATGAAAAGAAAACTGAAGGTGCTTGCAGAGAGAAATACTTTTGTTATTCTTCCTCAACCTCCCTAATCCTCAGTAAAGTATTTAAAAAAAAACATTTCAGTGACATGATGGATGTGAACCATTTAAAAGTTTTATCGAGCTTTACTGTTGTGCAAATCTTAAAAATACTATAGAAATTATATTAAGATTTTCAGTAAGGTTCCACGCAGAATTATGAATAAATGTAAAATTGATTTCAGATTGGAAATAGATGCCAGGAAGATTTTGCATATCGGGTAGAGCAATGAAATTACATTTATTGCTGTTTTGTTTTTTTCTTTTTTTTAAAAAAAAAGCACTTCAGCTCAGGTAATAATTGTACAGTCTATTATAATGATCCCAGGAGGTGCTTAACAGTACTGCAATTCTAAGTTTTACACTTTTATTTTTCATTTGAAGAAAAACTTGTCACAATAAAAGTGATACATTAACAGAACATCAGTTCCTTTTTTTTTTTATTATGCGTATTTAGATTATTTCCATGAAATTGCTTATCAAATCCCACAGGCCTTTAAAGATAACTGAACAGTTACCCATTTGTGTTAACTCTGGGATATTGTGCAAGAATTTGTGGTGGGACACTGAAAAGATAAAGTGCTCTCTGAGATTCATCTCTTCTGGTTTTGTCATTGAAGGGCCGGGTTTTCAAAGCTCTGTAAGGATGGAATGATCAGGGATTTGTGGGATATTCGAGACAGCCGGATTGTCACACCAGGAATCAGATTCCCATTGGTTTGCCTGTTCTTCCTTATAGGTGTTTGAGTACTTTCAAAAACCCCATTCTGAGCTTTTTAATTACTGTTGGGTTTCAGCAGATGGATCCACCAGAACTACATCTCCAGTTTTAGGGATATGAAGATTTGATTTCTCTCACTACTTAGATTTTTCTTCCCTGAAATCAGAATCATTCAAGGTGGAAAACACCTCTAAGACCAAGGAGTCCAACCATTCCCCACCACTGTCCCATGTTCCCAAGTGTCACCTCCACATGGCTTTTATTTCCCCAGAGATGGGGACTCACCACAGCCCTGGGCAGCCTATTCAAATGCTTAATAACATTGGCACACTACAAAATAAATCTTTATGAGCAATATAATTTAGGATACTTCTACTATCTTTTCTTTTCTCCAGTGAAACAGTTGGGTTTTCCAGGCCCTCCAAGCATTTTTTCTGGATAGGTTCATGTTTCTACCACCACTGACCCATCACTCAGTTTATGATTTCCTTCTCGTGGAGGTCCTGCCAAGAGAAATAGCAGTGAGAAGTGTCATTTGCTGGACCTCCAAACAAACTTGAGTGTCCCATGATTGAGGGCATGGAAAACCACGTGTCTGGTGGATAAATGAATCAGAGAATCATTTTGGTTGGAAAAGACCTCCAAGATCATCGAGTCTGATCATTGTTGGTTCCCACCTTGTCACCAGCTCAGAGTGTTGAGTGCCAGGTCCAGACCTTCCTTGGACACCTCCAGGGAGGGGGACTCCAAATCTTCCTGGGCAGCCCCTGCCAATATCAAATCATGGAGAAATTCCTCCTGAAGGAGACTAGGCTGGGACGACACAGTGAGAATTAATCTGAGGCTGGTGTTGCCATCGATATCTTCAGGAGGCTGAGCTGGAGCAGGAATTGTTTTGTGTCCCTGCTCTGTGCAGAGAGCTCAGGAGCTCTGAATATGAACCCCAAAACTACCCACTAAACCAGCCCAGAATCTGAAAAATATAACATCTAAAACTTAAGGTGTCACCATCTTCCAACTGATCTTGCAGAGTCTCGTGCTCCTCCTCTCGGGCCGCTCCCGGGAAGAGCGCTCAGGGCGCGGCGGCCGCGGGCGAGCGCGGGGATGGAGCAGCAGCCCGTGGCAGTCACAGCACATTGGGCAATGTTCAAGGCTGTCAGCTCGGCTGTGGCGAGCAGGACACGAGTACAAGCAGGCATTAAAGATTCAGAGGGAGGAACGCCGCCGCTCATCTCCGAACACGCGTCGCCCCAAGACTCTCTGGCGGCGCTGGACGGCGGCGGCGCGCGGTGCCAGCTGAACTCATGCAGTAAAGAAGAGTGATTGTACACCCTGTATGTAATCACGGAACATATGCTGGAGTGGCACATGAAATCTGGGCACACTTCACCCACGTAGTAAAGACCAGGGAAATTATGAGCAGGCTACAGAAGGAAAACAACTTGCCAAATTTTCCCGAACCAAGCAGGAGGTTCCAGCGAGCTGGAACTCCGTGTGGTATATTCTTGAGGGGGTTTTGGAACAGAAACCTGGATATGTCTATAGCATGTTGGCAGTGCTCGTGATATAAAGAGCAGATGTCCTCACCTCCACCCACACGATTGTGGCTGCCAGTTTTTCTAATATCTTCTGCCTGATGAACTGTCCAGTTGCGGGAATTTAGGCAGGAAAATATAAATTGTGTTTCTGAATTAGGGATGTTCACTCCATGTGAACCTCTCAGAACTGGTCAAGGGAAAAAAACAAAGCAGACTAGGCCAAAACATGGCTTGTTTTGGGAGGGGAGAAATAAAGATAAACAGATATTTTTAAAATGGGATTTTCTTAAAGCTTCTGTTGAAACTGTTGAAATTAAGTAGATCAAAGAGTAAGAAGAGAAACACCTGCTTAGAGATAAGAGAAAAAGCAGCTTGAAAGGTATTAGGAGTAAAGGGAATTGTAGTCCAAGTTGTTTTCCAGATAGCAATAGTTGAACAACAGTAAACAGTGCAGTAAAGATGAGACTGTTGAACAAATATTATTGTTTTATAATGCAGAAAAAAATCAATTAGTACAGGATAGTGAACAAACTTTTGATATGTGAACAAACAAAATGTCCATAACAAATCAGGGCAATGGGAAGCAATGTTAATATAACTAAAAGTATGGGAAACAAGCTACTAATATTAATTCCAGATAAAATGCTGTTTTGGAAACCTGAGTATACAATTAATGAAGTGCTGATGGGGTGAATCCCATGGCTGGTGATTGGTGGGCTTGGTAGTTGATCTGTGACTGGAATCAGCTCATGGTTATGAAATCAGTCATGTACCAAGGCCCAGCTTTTCTGGAATCAACACCTCCCATCATTTGGGAGGCCTCTTGGCATTCTCCAGTTTCTTGTGTGGATCTGGAATCTGGAAGAAAACATAAAATTCTGGATGACCAAGGCAAGGCATTGGAGCAAGAACTGATGGACACCTCAAACATCAAGGTGGAAGAGGAGCTTCCCCAAGGGGATGGAGCAGCTGGAAAAGGGAGCAGTGGGGAGCAGACAGGGTGATTTTATGGATCTCGTTATTCCACTTCGTTCCTGGGCACACCTGGCTGTTCAGGGATGACACAGGCTGCTGTCCTCAAAGGCTGTGCTTCAGGAGAGGAGGTTTCTGAGGGAAAACCAGGCTAATGATTAATGAACATACAGTTTATAGGAAATGATTCCAGGGTTGGGTTTATTTAGCTTATCAAAGAGAAGGTTAAGGATGACTTGACCATGGCCTATACACACCCACATGATGAAGTGAACTTTAATAATGGGTACTTTCATCTATCAGACAAAGATATAACAAGGTCAGTGGCTGGAAATAAATTCAGAAGAGTAATTAAGGTACATGTTTTTTAATGTTGAGAGTGATGAACTGACACAAGACTGTACTAGGAAGCACAGGGAGTTCTTTATTTTTGAAATTATTTTTAAGAGGTGTTGTTTTGTTCAAAAAATAAAAAAAAATTCTAATTCAAGTTGCTGGGGGAAAATTCACTGCTGAGCTGGAACTACCCGATCACAGTCCATCCTTCTGGCTTTGCAATTTATAAATCTGGTAGTGTGAAAAAAGGACACGCTGCCAGTACACCAGCGTTCACAGCTCCGGCTGGAAAAGCAGGAGCAGCTATTGTTTGTTACCAAAGCATATTTATAAATATGAAATAAGGCTGAACCCTGGCAGACGTGCTGGCAGGAAGCTCAGTGTTTGTTCCCAGGATCTTCCTGGCAGATGTCGTGTCTGGAAGTTTGGGCAGCGAAAATGAATCCTCCCCGCTCTCCCTCTGCCTGCGAGGGCCGTGCTGGGGCATGGACCCTTCCTCCCACTTTGTAAAACCCCCAGAATCCTGGGCAGGGAAAAGGGGGCTGTAACAGAAAACCTAAAATACCCTTCAGTGCATGAAGCAGATGGGTAGGTGGGTTTTATGCTGCTGGTGGTGCTGGAAATTGTTGGGGAAGAGGAGTAACCTCACAGCCATGGTGGATGCCACCCAGATGGAGACTTCCCTGGTGGGATGTCCCCAAGCATCCCCTGGGAAGGTTGGATGAACCAGAAAAAAATAATGGGATTGTTTTAGTCGGAAAATACTTCAAAAATCATCGAGTCCAAGGTTTAACCCAGCATTGCCAGGAAGCGATGGAAGGAAGAAGTGGGCTGGAATATCACCTTGTCCCAGGTGAGGACTGGAGGTGAAGACCAGAGCATCTCTTCTGAGTGAGCTCTCCACAGGCCACTCCAGAGCAGCCCAAATTGCAGCCCTGCATGGCCTCTTTTCAGTGCGTGACATTAGTCTGGTAATTTCCCTGCACTTTATTGGCTTAGCTTAATTAAACTTCAGTTATCACTTTCCTTCCAATTAAAGATTTATTTTTACTACTGGAATAAATAAAATGATGGGGGCACAGGGAGCAAATGGAAATGGCAACAGGGAAGTTCCTTCTCAATTACATTCCTTTGGTTAAATTTTGTGTTGTGGAAAACAAATCAAGCTGGGGGTCGGTTCTGGTTTGCAGCCAGTGGATTTCCAATAAATTAGATCTGATTATATTGTACAAGAAAGAGATGTGGATGGAAACCAGCAAAAAAGCGAGATTTCTGTTAAATCAAATAACTAAGATAATTTGGGAATGAGATTGCTAAAAGCACAAGAAGTCTGCAACTTCCACATCAAGTTTTTCAAGGCGCTCCAGTTCTCTCTGTGTAAAGCCTTCGCAAACGGCACCAATAAAAATCTTCCAATTTCCATCTATATTTTGATTACCTTACAGTGAGTACAGAATATAACAAACTCCCAGTTCTGTAATGAATTCAAATAAACAAACAACTAGCCTAATCCCCAAGCAGGCCTTCCCTAAACGAAATGGAGAATAATTTGGGGATATAAAGTCTCTTTGTGTTATTTGGAATTGCAGGTTGCATTAGCATCGTTTGGGTTTGCTGGTGCTCTATATGTGATATTGGTTCCTGGTGAATAGCTTAAAACAACAGGCAATTGGTAAAGAAAGCAGCACAAGGGGTTTTTTTCCTGTGCAGAGGAAGGAAGTAATTTGCATTTTTATCCTATTAATTTCTTCCCTTAAAACAGGTAACAAGAAAAAAAAAAAAAAAAAAGGAAAAGAAAGGAAATAGTTTTCTAGTCAAAATGTGTTTTTGCCCAGCGGAGTTGTGGTAATAAAGAGTAAAAAATGCAGGAGATAATTGTGAGCACTTTGCAGAAGTGCCCCCGTGGCGCTTGGCCGGGAGCGCGGCCGCCGAGTCCCGCGGGACTCCCGCGGCAGAGGAGCTGGAATCCCTCTCCTCCACATCCATCTGTGTCCTGAGCAGCCTTCAGAGAGATGCCGAGCACAACTCAGCCCAGAATCATCTCCTTACCTTGCATTAGGCAGCCAAGGCCTGTAGGGGGAGATTTCTTATTACTCTTTAAAGGAAAAGGGGAGCTGGAGAAGCCTTGGAATGCTTATGGATATTATTTCTTGCTGGAGGTTTCCCTTCTTTAAAGGTTTTAAATTAGATGAAAAGACCAGATGCTACTGCAATATTAAATCTAAATAGATTTTTTATATACCTAGCACTTTATAAAGATATAATATTAAGTTCTCATCTGAATTAGTAGATATAATTGTTTGGCAGGGAAGGACTTGTGATTTCCAGGCTTTAAATATATAAGTTGAAGGCAAGGCGACCTAGGACCCCTTTTTTTCCCTGAGTTGGACAAAGCAGCAGCTGGTCCTTGGGTGTTGGGCTCATGGAATTGCACAGCCTGGTGAAATTCCACTCCTTGGAGAGAGCAGGGAGGGAGGTGAAGGGATTTTCCTGGGAGAGCACCCTCATTCCTCACCCAGATTTTTTGGTGAGATCCCAAGGGGTGCTGGCACTGCATGAATGCCCAAGAGCTGGGTCTGACAGAGGCCAACCAGGAGGATTTGGGGAAGAAAGCAGCAAAACACAATATTTTGCAGGTTGGTTGGGTGGAGGGTGATGGAGGCAGCTGATTTTTTGCTCCTCATGAAGGGGAACAGGGAGCTGCTCCTGGTCCTGGGGTCTGACAGGGTCCTACCCACCCATGTCCCACTCCCCAAGGACACAATTCCTGCCTGGATGAGCCAGAGCTGCCAGAGCCTGTGCTGGTGCTGCCGTGGCTCTTCCTCCTGTGCAAAGCTCTGCTTTAATCTGTCACAGAAATACCCCACCTTCTCCATCTGAGCAGGGTAACCCAACAAAGGAGGGGATTTTACAGCGTGTTACAGTCAATCTTCTCTTTAAAGTGACACCCACTTATAGTGATGATTTTTCATTGCAAACCCGAGAAGAAAACAGCATAGATCAGATCAGAAGCCCACAGATTTCCTCCCTTGTACCAATAATTTGTATTTTTCCATACATGACCCAAAGCCTTGAGTTTCCAGACGCTCGTGACCAAGTTTGACTTCACCTGTATGGAAATGGAATTAGAAACCCTGCTTTTACCAGGAATCAGGAGTTAAACCCCAAACAGTCCTTCCACAGAGCTCCAGCCTCTGGTGTTTGTGTAGTGAGGGGGAGAGACTGCAAAGAAAACAGCATCTCAAAGAAATTTGCAATTTTTTTTTTTTTTAAGCAGTGAGGAGCAGCTTAGTTACACTGTCTCTACTTCATGGAACAAGAAGCCAAACACTGTAAGTGGAAAGGCAAACAATTGCTTTGCTCATGAGAACTTTCAAAATAACACCTTTCAAAGCCAGAAATGTTACTTTTAACCCACCAACATCCGCAGGCACCGCAACTCCCTGTGCCAGCCCAAACTTCTGAACGCAGGAAATCCCAAGTTTTTCCACTTGATGGGAAAAAATATCCAGATCCTTTAAAATGAGTCCCTGTGTAATGTAACAGGATTGTTTAGACTGAAATGATTTACATGTGGGTTTGTGCTATAAAATTGCTTAGTGCCTGGTCCTGGATAAACCAGAGAGTTCTGGTGGCACTCTGGTGACACAGGGTGCTGGAAAGCACAAAGTGCCTCGAGGAGAACAATGGGATCCATCAGTTTCTCAGCTGTCAGCACAGGGAAAACGTGTGGGTAAAGCTGGGGGTGCTCACCTGGAAAAGGATCCAGGGAGAGCTCAGAGCCCCTGGCAGGGCCTGAAGGGGCTCCAGGAGAGCTGGAGAGGGACTGGGGACAGGGGATGGAGGGACAGGACACAGGGAATGGCTTTAAACTGACAGTGGGGAGATTTAAATGGGATTTTGGGCAGGAATTGTTCCCTGGGAGGGTGGGCAGGGCTGGCACAGGGTGCCCAGAGCAGCTGTGGCTGCCCCTGGATCCCTGGCAGTGCCCCAGGCCAGGCTGGACACTGGGGCTGGAGCCCCCTGGGACAGTGGGAGGTGTCCCTGCCATGGCAGGGGTGGAGTGGGATGAGTTTTAAGGTCCCTTCCCACCCAAAACATTCCATGATTTTGTGACTGATCCTCCACACAGCTGGAATCGCTTTCAGTGCTTAGGAATAAATTCCTGGAGATATTCTGTCTCCCCCTGGGCACACCCAGCATTCCTCAGGGCTCTCATGGAGCTATTAAGGAGTTGCATCGACAGCAAGTGCCTTCACCAAGTGGCTCCATCACGGCCATTCCGAGCTATTACCAACAATTCTTCAGGCAGGCTCCATCCAGTGGAGTTTGCTGTCAATTAAGGAGCTGTTCCTCGGCATCCCAGCATGTCAAATAGCCATTGTCTGAGTTCAATAACCCTCTCTAATGAAGTATTTACTAGATTCCACTATTAAGCCACTATTAAGCATCTTAAAAACCTTTATTTATTATGTATTAATCAATAGTCCTTTCAGAGTATTGGATAAGTAAATGAAGTTATTACAGGTCCTTTTGGTTTAATACTTTTAGTGCAGCTGAAAAATAAGGAAATTTACTCAAATAAATGAAGGTAATATGGAAAGTCCTGTAAATCCAAGAGACACAGGCTAAGAACTAAATCCATGCAGCAACAGCCAACATTAATATTCCAGGTTATTCCTGCATCCCAAGGTTTCCTTCCTCGTGGTGATGGAAACAACTGAGACTCCAAATGAAGTTGGGGCTCCACTCCCTGCATCAGTTCCCATCCTCTCCCCCAATTTCTCTTTCAGCCCCATTCAGATCTGGATGAATAATAATTTCATCTACACCAACATCACTTTGTTTGCCAATAATTTGATAAAGATTTCGCCACCATGGCAATATGTGAATATGTTTACCTAAGGAAACAGCAGTGAATCCAGCAGCCTAATCGGAATCCACAAAGGAACTCTGAAGTGCTTACAATCCTCTGCTCCCTTTTGGATTTCTCCCAATACCTTCACTTAATGATCACAACTCGAAAACGCTCACATTGAACCAAATGTCTTAGACTAATTATGTGTTAGTATCTGATAACATTTTGCCACAAAAATGTTTGTTTGAATGTATCTTATCAAAGTAATGTTTGTGCCCAGGATTAGCCACTGCTTGGCTAAAGATTTATGTAATCAGCTTATTTTAAGATTAATTCATGAAAAAAAAAAACCCACAAATACCTATTACCACTTAATTTGTATAATAGATATTTACTATATTTTAACAGTGCAATTAAAAATTAATATGGACTGTAAAACCATAAGGTCATGTAAACACTCCACTATTTATCTGGTAGTTCACTTATCTTTTTATCCCAAGATGTGATTATGCAGCCCAGACCTTTCAGGTTTGCAGAACAGAGAAAGGTCAGCAGCAAGATGAGATGAATATTCCGAAGTGTCCCGAGCAGACGTGGACACAGGCAGGCCCTGGCTCTGCTCATTCATCACTCCCTGGCTGCAGAGGTGGCAGAGCTTCCGGAGCAGGGCAGTGGATTGATGGAGCCCAGGAGGTGAAGTGTCCCTGGGGTGGGCAGCCAGAGCTACTGACAGAGCAGCCACATAAAAACTCTTGCCCCAGTCCTGTTACAAACACATATTATAATATTGGCTTTTTGCAAAGATTAAAATTTATATTATACGTACAATGCTAAGGTCACTTTGCTATAAAACTCTAATTTTTATTTCTGCTATTAACTAAACTTAGCACAGCAGGGAAATAGCTGATATAGTTATGGTTGTGGTAATGGATCTGCCTGCTTGGTTGGGATAACATCCAGTGAACGTGTGATGAAGGCTCCTGCTACTGATATGTCAAATATCAGCACTCACCCTCTGAGGAGATTATGGACCAAAACCCAAAGTGGAGGTGATAATAAAAACAGACTAAAACCACAGCCGAGAAATGTCCATGCTCTAAAAAGGCAGGCTCGAGGAGGAGCCATGCTAAACAGTTCTCAGAGCATGTAAACTAGTTTGGGGGAAAGTTTAAACATGCATAATCGTTTATGAATATGCAGTAGGCTGATGCAAACAATGGGTATACAAAGGGTGTCTCTGAAATAGCAGGGGTGCTCTTGGCTGAAGGCCAAGCACTCCGCCACTAAACTTTGCTTTATTATCTTTGTCTCTTATTGTCCTTTATGAAAATTTTAAATTTCACCAGGAGAGTGAACCTCGTTTTTCACACTTCCTTTGGTTCAGGCTCGGCTTTGTTCCGATGAGTTTGATCCTGGGGTCTGGCTTTGGCTCTGAGGTTCAGATGTCAGCGGCTTCAGTCTCTGTGTCAGTTTTCCTTATGTGCATTTGAGCTTCCCAAAATTTTATATCCTGATAATATCCTTAATTAGGGCTTCTTTTTCTCACATGTTTTGCCTATGTCCACCCGTGTTCAGGTTTGCAGTCTGCCCACAAGCCTGGTCTCTGGTGATCTGTATAAAAACAGATCTTCCCAATTCCCCTCTTCAAAGGATCCTCACCTAGCGAGGGTCAGGAGGATGGGAAGGGCTGAAAGTTCTTCTCTCTTCCCTTTTGTCCCATTGCAACCCTAAAATCAATGAAAAAATTACTGGGACACTGCTACCACCCAGTACTTATACCAGTATTTAAATTAAACAGCTGTACCCTCAAGTTTAACAGAGCTAAACTCAAATCTAGGAATAAACACATTCAACAGATTTTTAGTGTTTTTAGCATGACAGCAGACTAAAAAAACCCAAAATATTAATTTTTCTTTCAGTCCAGTTTCACCTCGAGCTTAAATCTAGAAGGGCACAGGCCTTTGGAGTTAAACACAATTTGTAAATAAGTTTCTTTGGTTTTACTGATCTTCAAACAAATCTGTGTTTCGAGATCAAATATAATCAAAAAAAGAACAAATTTCTCTGTGGAAGGCTCCCAGATATCAAATCCAAGCTAGGTTTAAAGTTACAGTTTCTCACCTGAGTTTCTGAACTCAAGAAATTAAATCCGGGAGAAAAACCTAAGGAATTCTTTCCTGCTGGCTTTATTAGCATTTCAGAAGCAGGTCCTAGGTCCTCTATGGGCACAGTCCATAGCATCATTTAATAATTCAGGCTTGGCTAGCAAAGCATGGATGTGTCATAGCTACAAGTCCAGTCAAAGACACATCCATATGCTCGAGGTACACCTCGGAGGGAGCATTCCCAGAGTGTTTCCTTCGGAGACCCACGGGTCAGCAGGAAGAGCTGCTGACTGCCTTGAGCCCCGAATGTGCCACTAATCACACTGGGAAGTCCTGACAGGGAAAATATCCTGGGTCTTGCTGATCAATTGGCAAAAATGAATCCAATCCTGATCAGTCATTGGCATACCAAGGCAATAAAACACACAAGAGGCTGACACCTCTTTCCCAGCTGGTGGGTAACAAGCAAACTATTATTTATAATTTTATACATATATATATCATAGAATAATATAATATATAATATATATTATAATTCTAATTATTCCACAATAATTTTAAATTTTAAAAATATTTGTTTTCAACTAACTATTTATCTTGTTTATCTTTGCTGGTCCAATTCTGACATCATTCTCAAGGTGTGCATATGTTGTGATGCTCAGTGCATCATTTCCCAGCAACAAAACACTCCTGTCCTACCAAATTTTACAAAAATAACCCCCCCCCAAGAGTGTTTTCCACACCACAGCAAAGAAAAGCAGTTGCTTGACACTGAAAATGGCAAAATAAATCCATAGTTATTGTGGAGAGCTTTGACAGACTATGTGGCAACTTTGAAGTGTCTTCGCAAATCATTAGACTGCAAAACATTTCTGAGGGAAAAACAAATTAAAAGGTCAAATCTTTAACACACAAACATGCAAAAACCTCCACAATATTAATTATTTTCAGTGTAATGTAATACTAACCATTGCATATAGTCCTGCAAGAGAAGAGGAAGAATTTAATTGTGTCAGTGTGATTGTCCTGGGAATTGGGGAGCCTGCCGTGGGTAGGGAGCTGGATTTCAGCCTGCCAAGGCGTTGAAAAGGCATTTCCATTCTCGTGCCGTGTCCACCTCCTGCAAGCATCGCAACAAAGAGGTTTTATCTTCTCCTGTGCAAGAAAAAATAACGAATGAAAAATAAAATCGTTAACAGTGAGTTCAGTAAGAATTGCAGGAATAACACTGGATGGTAAAATTTGAATATTTCCTGCCCAATGACTGCTTGGGGATCACAGAGTAGTTCAGCATCGCTGTTGCTGTCACCTCTGAGCTCCTCAAAGATGAACTTCAGGACCAGCTTGGACCCACGGACACAGGAGGCAAAATTTTGTGATTTATTCTACGGTCAGGATCTCTTACGAGATATTTTCATATTCAGCTGGGTTTTATTTTTCTCCTCCTTGTCCTGCAGTGAAGAAAAGTGATCCCAAAGTGTGGCAACTTTCTGTTCACTCAGGGATTTTGTTTGCTTTAGTTTTCTTGTTTAGTTGAACTCCAGACACCAAAAAGGAAATACTGTCTTGTCATGGATGTTTTCCTCTAGATTTGTGTTGTTATAACATAAACTTATAAAAACCATGTAGCAGTTTCAGGTTAATTTGTAGTTATATTTGCTGGCTTATTTCATTGCATTATTAAAACATTTAGTACCGTATGTGTCATTAATATTCCAAAAAGTAATTAGCATATTTAATCAAAAACAATTAGGAGCAAGCATTGCTTCCCTTTTTAAGTGATAAAATATTTATGGCTGGAATAAACAAATGGAAAACCAAAAAGCACTTTGAGGTGATGATTTCATGCACAGAAAACAAAACAAAAATACCCACCCAAAAGCAAGAAGGAGAAGATGCCTTCCAGCCTCCAGCCAGCCCCTGGTGGGTTTCAGTCTTTTCTTTCTCTCCAGACTGACAATTATCATGTTGCCATTTTAAACCAATCAAGGTTTTCTCTGATTTTCCCATATTTTAGTTAAATAAGACAACAGAGTTAGGGAAAAAAGGTGGGGATCCCACCTTGGAGTCAGCCTTGTGCAGATCTTTCCTATGAGACACAACAAAAGGTGGATGTTGGTTATTTTGATCTTCATAGGAGGGACAGAGATGGGAAAGCTAAAAATATGGAGGACCCAGGTCAAGAAATTCCTCATTTAATGTGGAATGGAGGGGAAGGAACATGAAGAAATACAAAAGAGCTCCCTGTCTTTCTGCTGGGCTTGTGGAGAGCTCTCTTGGAAGAAGCCCTGTAACAGTATGATAGATTTTCAGCAGTTGTACATGTTTGACCAGAACTTCCAAATAAGATTAATTAGTTGGTTTTAAGACCTTGAGTTCATTTCCTCTCACTTTTCCCTTGCCAAACTGCATCCTTCAATCAGCTCTGTTGACACACCACAGGGAACACCCCACCTATGGACTTTTCCAGCTACAGCACATCCCAAATGCATGACGCTGTTTCCATGACCATTGGTGATCATGGCACAAATATTTTTGGGTTAGTCTTAAAATTCATGAGCTGGACAAACCCTTCTCCAAGAGCTCAGAAGGTGGTTTTGTTCTGAGGCATTAAGATAGAGATTATGGAATGGTTTGGGTTGGAAGGGACCTAGAAGGCCACACAGTTCCACCCCCTACCATGGGCAGGGTCATCTTCCACCATCCCAGGCTGCTCCAAGCCCAATCCAACCTGGCCTTGGACACTTCCATGGGCCCAGGGGAAACCCCAGCTTCTCTCAAGCTGTGCCAGGCCCTCCTCACCCTCACTGGTAAGGACTTTTTCCTAATATCTCCTCTAAACCCACTCTCCTTCCACAGGGACTTTATGTGGAGTTTGCTGGGTGTGCTCTATTCTTTTACATTGAAGAAGATAAAGCTCAACAACAAGACACAAATCTTCATTTTCTGCTTTGCAGAGATATAGGGTGTTTGCAGAGTTTTGAACACAACCCAAAAGCCCAGCCTGGCCAGGGAGGATCAGGATGGAACGAGCTGGAAAGCGAATCCCGCGCAGGTTTATAAATAGTCTGCGCTTCTCATCCTGAAACATTGCTCCACTTTGCCTGTTGTGCTGTAAATTAGCCAGTTCCTCTTTAAACAGAGTCAAAAGAAACAAAATACATATGTAACACTGCTGCCTGGAACACGTGAGGGGAGGGAAAAAAAACAACAACTTATGAAATGCGGAAAACATTTGTTCAAGTCTCCAAGGAAAATGAAGTCAAACCAAACAAGCATATAATATAGATGTACGCCTCATGGGCAAAGTTACCTCTAAGCCCATATGTTTTAACAAATTAAGAGGTAAATAATTTGCTGAAGGTACAGTTCAGCCACGTCAGAACACCTCTGGAAATGAGATATCTCTGCCTTTCAAGTGATGCTCCTCATCAAAAGGTTTATTCCTCTACTTTTTAGAATAGCGCACCTTGTTTTGTCTCAAGACTGTAAGTAACTATTAACCCTTCAGGGCCTCTGCAAATGATGTGGTCATTTGAAGTCGAGGCTGCTTTGCTGCTCTCGTGTCTGCAAGCAGCTGAGAGAGATTGATAAAATTCAGCTTTTCAATAGGGGAAAGCCACGAGGGACTTCCCAGGGAATGAAAAGAGACACAGAAAGGTTACTACATGTATCCTAGAGTCTGGTACATAATTCCACCGTTAAAACTTTAATTTATGAAAAAAATGCTGGTGCGGTCCCCAAATGGTTAAATTCCACTCGAACTTTTCATTTTAGTTAGTCATGAATATATCTAACATACAGAGGCCATCAGCATCTCGCCACTAGAGACTATAAAGTCTACTTACATAGGGTTCCTGGGATTTTTCATGTTCTTATGGAAAATATCTCTGAAATCCCCGAGCTGAAAATTTTGATCTCATTTGTGGATGTGAGTGATGCTGAGAAAGGGTTGAAGAGTGAAGAGAACACTTTTCTCGCATAATTTCATTTGTCAGGAGAATCTTGCCGCTGACATTGGAAGAGTGATTTAATTGATTTTAATCATACACCTGAGATTGGGAAATTGAGCCCTCTGTCCTGAAAAATAATTCTAGGCTTCCATGAGAATGTCTAATTTGCAGCTAATAGTTTTTTTGGTTTTTTATTTTTTTTCTTGAAGTTTTGTTATGAAGTTTAGAAAATACAGATCAAAGGCTGGCACGTAGAACTGCTTAGCGCAGCCGGAGCCGCCGAATCGGGGCCGCGGTGTTTTGGTCTTCCAGGGGTATTCACGGGCACATCTGCCCAGTTTTGGACAGGCAGGAGAACAAAAGCTCTGACTAAAGAGCACAATTTGCCTTCAGAGAAGAGAGACTTTTATACGCTGAGTACAACCTGGAGGACTCGGAGTGGTACCTCGCTCCTGGTGGTGTTTAATCCTTGATTTTCTCTTGTCATGGAGCACAGTGTTTATAAATTGTTCATATATGCCAAGGAGAGGCTCGTTGTGTGCCCCAGCATGCTGCAATGATTTATTCTAAATAAATAATTCCTTTGTTTTTATTTCTCGGTTCAAAATAAACAGCGTTATTCAATTACAAATAATAATACTGAACACAACAATGAAGCCAAATAACTTTTGGATTATGAAGAACTAGTGTGCCTTATGTTTTTTTTCATAATGAAATCTCCATGATCTTTATTACCTCTATCAGCTGTTATTCAGAAGGGGATTACAGGCAGCAAGAAGTTTCACTTTCCCCAATGCTTCAACACTGAGGAAATAATTATATTACAATACTTATATTACTCCACACAATAGAAGTTGTTGGGATGTAAAACACAATTTTTTTCTTTTCTGTAACAATTCTGAAAATTTCCATATTGGATATGTACTCAGAGAATTTTATATTCCAAGACTGCACTGACAATGCTGTTAAATAACCATTAGTTTTTTTAGTGTTCCCTCTTGTATGAAAACTAAAAAAAATATCGATTACATGGCCACTTCAAGGAGGTGGGAATCTGCAGGAGAAACTGGAATAAGAAGTTTGGACACAGAAATGGCTTTAATTTAAAATGTTCTAGGGCTGAGCAAGGCAACATCACTTGTCAGTTTGGAACTAAGGACTCACACATCTTTTGTTTTAATCAGATGTTTCTTTCATAAGATATCTATAAGTTTAAATTTCCTTTTTCTGCTGGAGAATCAAAATTGTTGAGGCAAGCTTGGAACTTGTGATTGGAATGACTGGCTTTTATTTTCTGGATGTAGTGATATCTCATGAAAACTCTAAAACATTGAGAAATTGGCATCCTTCTTGCCTTTTTGGCAGCAAAGTCTCTCCTGAAGGGGACACCATAAGGAGTTGATAAGCTTGATGGTCTGTGTTATTTCTGCAGTGGCAAAAATATTTATAGTGAAGGCTCTGCACAAAGAGAAATATCAGCTTCAGGTGAGGCAGGGACAGTTCACAAAGCACAGGGATGCCCTTTTTGCCCATACAGGGAGGGTTTGGGGTGTCTCTGTCAGCTTGGATAAATTTGCATTGGTCCTGCTGATGCTCCTTTAGCAGAGGTTCTCCACTCCCAGGAGCTTCAGGCTCTCCTGTAGAAGATTCCTTGCTTTTCCAAGTGCCTAGAAACAGGATTAAGTCACCAAAAGTGCTGTTTGATGGAGAGAAAATTTCCACATTGGGGCAAAAGGGAGAAAAAATTGAATCTACCATGAATGAAACTGGGCCTTGTGTGCCCTGGCTGGGAACAGACCCATGAAATTCAGCACAAGCTGGGGAAAGTGTCCTGGCTGAAAAACCACTCTGGGTATGACTTACAGAGAGAAATTGCTGTGGAAGAGCAGTGAAATCCAAGAGACCAGCCCAGCACACCAATTTCATCCTTCTCTCCCATTTCCAGTGGGATACAGGTCATTGTTTTACTGTCCTGGCAAATTCAGTGTGGGAGAGGGCAGAGGGATGAGGGCCAGCCAAATGTCCAGCTCGTGAGTTATTTTAAGCGTGAGCAGCCCGTGAATATTTGCAGCCAGGGGATATATTTAGCCAGGAGGCCTCAAATGCTTGTTTAATAATTAGTTAATGTTTGTAGAGCAGTTTGATGGTGGCCAGAGCCGTGCAAGGGTTATTATTTTATAAAATGCTATGGCTCCGTGTACTCCTCGGGCTGTAGCAACCACAACAATCTCAATGCCGCCTGTTAATTTTCCTGAGTCTTTTATCATTGCCCTCCATTGGTGATTAAGTGTCGTTTGTCTTATAATTTTAATGTTATCTTTAACACACATAATAAAGTTTACATAATTATAGCCTATTAATATAATTTGCATGCATGTTACTGGCAAGGCACAGGAAATGTTTCATCACCCAGCGTGTAATTTGGCTTATTTAACCATTTCCTTTTAATTTTCATCAATAGATCAGCGTGCCTCCTGAATGGAGATAACCTCAATAAATTCTCTTTTCAAGATCCTTATCTGTATTAAGTCTCTAAAGGTCTCGGTAGCAGGACTATGAAGTGCTGAAGGGGGAATGTTTCTGAATGTCTGCTACGGGAAGTTTTAAAAATTCACATTTTCTTCAGACAAGCGTGGGTCTTCCTAATGAAACCTGGGAACGAGGTGCTCTCACGGAAGCTTTGAAAGTGTGTGTGCACCGTACTTCATAGCTGAGCTGTAACAAGACTTTAAATGAGTAAACAGTGTTTAGATTGAACATGAAAAGAGTCGGCATGAAAAGACAGGTTCAAAATATTACATGATGCTTTGCAAAAGTGTAAATGTGCCTGCCTTTATTTTTTTTTTCCCCTCTTGGTAAATGGCAAACGTTTACAACCCAACTAAAACAGTACCAAGAGAAATCCTGTGTTTGCTCTTTGGAAGATATTCAATAAATTATAGTGAGCTGCAAATGTCACTGGATTGGGAACTGTAAGAGCTTTACCTTTAAGTCTTTAAGTAAAGACTTGCAGCTGGTGCAGTGGCTTGGTAATCCCTAATGATAAGCTGCTTTTAATGTGGGGGTGAGGCAGTTTTCACACAGATATTACTGCATTAACCTTACTCTAGGTACAGTGCAGGTGTGCACAATATTGTGCTTTGCAGCCTTCCCTACTTTATTCTCCCCGAGTATCCGAAGCCTGCTTTAACAGATCCTCTTATACCATGGTGAAAAGATTGCAGTTCAAGCCTATTATCAACAAAAACCTGCCAAAAGGGCTACATTGTCAGACTTTATGATGGTACTAACTATTCTGTTGTTCTCTGGAGACCAAACTTAGACCATTAAATTCACTTCATTTGTGATTTCAGTGACCTGGGCTGCAGACATCGGGCTTTTGATGTAAAATGCTAGTACAGGAATCAATGGTACCATCTAGCTCCCCTTAAAGTATATCATAAAAGCATAATGGTCCTCTTCTAAACAAAAGGTGACACTACTCTTGTATAATACAATTATATGGGGATGATGTTTTCGGCAGAGTTTATTTGATATTATGATGTGCAAAGACTTTCCACATTGAAATAAACTGCGTAGCTGAGTTCACTCCATTATTTTCAATAGACTGACTCCATTGTCTGCACTGGAATATAGATAATTTTCATACAGTGGGGAGCTATTTTCATATCCTCTCCATGAAATAGATGAGATTATAAACAGGCTGGGATTACTCAAAAACCAACACAAGCCATGTCTACAGACCCATTTAAGACAAAGGCTGCCTCCGGAATGGTCTCCTTTGATCGGGAGGCTCCCAGGACTTGCTCCGTTTATTTGACAGATGACAGCTATTTATAGCAAATGTGCAGCATTTTTGAAAATTAAAATTTTTCTGGTGGAATTTAAGGGTTATTTTCCACTCCAGGGACTAACATTTCTGTGAAAAATGGTCTTTTTTTTTATACAGGCACCATCTTCAGTGTTAAACCTATTTGTAAACAAACGCATTGCGATAGCTCATTGTCAAACACTGAAGAGGTTTATAATTAATGAAATTACTGAAACAAAATAGATGGAGAATTAATACAGCTGCCAGTATGTTTGTGTTGTTGCACAAGTGAGGAGACACTGCTGTCACCACAGATTCGACACTGGGAGTTTTTGCAGCCTACCAGGGGTGAAAATAAAGCCAAAAGCAAAGCAAACTGTGGTGTTTGCCTTTGCCAGAGGGTCACAACAGAGCCTAAAGAGCAAATATCAGGATTATCCAAAAAACCAGAGGTCTAAGTGTTCTCTCACCACTTCTTTTTGAACTGTTTTCCCATTTTAAGCGTGGAGGGACATAGCAGGGTGCCAGCTCTGATGTGGGGTGAGGGTGAGGTGGTGTCCAACCATGTCTCCTGTGCCCTTTGCAGGAACTGGAAGATGTCAAAGGGTTACATGGGGGGTTACTGCCAGGCCCATGGATGATGCCAAGCTCAAGACACACCACAAAAATCCAGCATCCTGGAAAGGGGGCTGGGACTGGAAAGAGTGGGGGTGTGTGCTGAAGGCACAGCAGGGACTGGGGGCCTGGCCACCACTGTTGGCGTCACATTTCTGGTGCAATCATCTGCTGCAGAGAAGTGATTTCCTTCCTGCCATGGTGTGGCTCTGGCCTGGGGTCTTGCCCAAAGCTCTGGAATGTTTCTGCATTTTTACAAAGCAATAATGACAGAGATATATGTTTAAAACTTGTTTGAGAGACCGTCAGTGATGACTTGCTTGGTCTGCCAGCCTTGGAGTTCCTGCTGCCCATAATGGCCCAAAGGTTGGGCACATTCCACCATCGGGGTGAGGATTCTGCTCTTGGTGTTCTTTTCCTTCTCTGCTGTTCTTGATTTCTCACATAAACACCAACAGTTCTTTCTCCTTCTGCTCAAAGGAACCTCAATCTCGCTCTGGAGTAAAAAGTTTCTCCTTACACCAGTTGACATCTTTGGCATTTTTAGTTCTAAAACTCCAATGTTTTTCCCCTTCTTTTCCCCTCACAGAGCTTTGTTCACCCCCTCAAGTCCAGGAGGACATTAAAAGGAGATTTGGCACAGGGCAGGAGCGTTTGCTTGACCAAGGGCAAGGGTATCCTTGAACTGTGGAGCTTTAGGGTGGGTTAAAGACAGAAGAGATGAGAATAAACCAAGAGCAACTTCATCCTAATTGTGCTGCTTCGTTATCCAGGCCCTTGCCTTCTGCTGGCGCTGCCTCCCGCCGTGTTCAGAGGACAGGGAAGTGGGGAAGCACATAGGTCATTCCACAGGGTGCTAATGCTGCAGCCAGAGCCAAACCCCAGCAGCCTGAGCGTGACCATTAGCGCAGGTTGCCTTATGAATGGTTTTAATTAGTTCTAATCAGGGAGACCAGGAACCCGAAGGGCGCCTGGCTCCTTCCCCCATCGGGTGTTTGCTGTTGCTTTTTTAATGTCTGCTCTTGATGAACTAAACTCCTGCAACTGGACAAATGTTCTTAATTAAGCTGAAGCAGATATTCCGTGGATATCAGGAGTTCCCTCAAACACGACAGCTGAAGGACACTGAGTTGCAAAAAGTAATTTCTCCTGTCCAGTGTTTGAAACTGTTCATATTTGCCATTTTTAAAAAATTTAATTCTGGGCCTGCCATCCTTCTGCTTTCTAGAATTTCTCCAAAATAATCTGAAAGTTATTAAAAAATGTAAAATAAGAGTGGTTCCCATGCCACAATTTTTTAATGATCACCCAATGAGAGAAAGAAGTCGGAAAATTTTTAGCACAAAAATTGAGTGGTTTTAAATGGAGAGCATAAACCAAACAAAAAACTCCTAAACTTGGATTTCTTTACATTTGATATTTCTTTTTAATTCATATAGAAGCTTCATGGAGCCTGATACCCAAAGTTTACCACGTCTCAGAGATCTATGTACTGACTTGACTTGAGGTTTTTTCCCTTTGTTTCATGCACCAATTTATTTTATGAGAGTGAATTTCTCCAAATGCAAAATTTGAATAAGGAAAATCTGTTAAGGGTGCGTTTACAACTTGAATCGCTCATTTGGAATGAAATAAACTGATCCAATATCCTGCAGAACCTCAAGAACACAAACTTGAGCATCCTGTGTCCTTAAACAAAGTAAAGATTTCTTTTCAAATGTGGTTAACAGAAGATTTAGGGACTTGCTGGAGACCACTTGGACACTACAGGAGCTCATGGGTCCCTCCTCCTCCATCCCTGGACCCTGGCTCCATCCCTGCCCCTTCCACAGGCCCCACGGAGCACTGAGACACCTGGATACCTGTTGAGACAAAAATCAGGTGCTGCGAGCTGAGCCTGGTGACAAAAATCACTCTGAATTGCTCTCGGTTTGAACACCCGTGTTCATTCTTTTGGGAAAGTTTATGCTTTAGGCAGAGCTTTTCTACAAGCTTTTGCACCACACGTGTATACATTATAGCTCCAAATTGCCTCCAAGCTGACAGTCTTTCGGGTGCTTTAACTACTTTACTACCAAAGGGGCAGCAGGATTAATATATATATATATCTTTTTAAACCGCCAAAGCGAAATATTTCAGCTCGGTCTTTTCTACAAATCTTTGCCTTGGTGTTCAAAACCACAAACGAGCCCATCAGCAGCAGCACAAGTCCATCAAAACCCCTCAGTGCCTTGACTGATAAATAGGGCGTGTTTACACTGTGGCTCCTGCGTGTTCCTTTCTGTCAGCGCTAATTTATCTGAAAGTCTTAAACCTGCGCGTTCGAAATTCGGGAGCATTTCATAACGAGGGCTGAGGAAATCCATCACCACCCGCAAATAATACTCAAAGAAGTGAGTAAAGTCTTACACCACACGAGTGACTCTGACGCACAGACAGACAGACACATTAACCACCCAGAAATCCGGAGAGCCCAAGTGTTTTCATCCAAGCCTTTCAAGCGTTGCCGCGTGCAATTCTCCCGCAGAAAGAGGCACGGAGCATTAAAGCTCCAACATTGAGAGCCTGCGCCGCAGACAGAGAAAGGTGGAGCAGGGGGGAGGCAGGAGGGGAACACTCAGCTCTCCTGGATGTATTTATATCGTCAGGCTGAGGTTTTTATTGTTGTTTTCACCGCGGGCTTCCCCTCTGTTGGCAGGTGAGGTGGGTTTGTGCCCAGCCCTTCCCCTGGCGCGCGCGGGGCTCGATTGAAGCCGCTGCTCGATAGTTTGGTGATATTCAGACAATATTGAAACATTCCCAAATGAACTTTGCAGGGAGACATTTTCATTCGCTGCCTCCCTCCTCATGCATATTAACAAATGGTATGCAAGGCCTCATTTAATTCACTGATTTTACATTCGGATCACTTTCTCTTTTACAGCTATTTTTACCGGGCTTCATTAATCTTTGTTGAATACAATGGCATACATCTTTAATGCGGCCGCTGTCAAGTCATATTTCAGTAAGAGCTGCAAACTGAATGACAGCAAGCAATATTAATAAATTTAACATAGACTATATCAATTTTTAACAGAATGAATGTGGAAAGCTAAATGTATTATTTTTCGTTTAAATCATAGGGTTTATCACCGGTTAAGTAGCAGCGATTTCAGGAAACTTGTGACGTGCCGTACAAATAGATTTACATCTCATTAATAAGTAAATTAGGCAAATGCCTTTCAAGTTCAGACAAGTACATAAGTGTAATCTCCATATTAAAGGAGTAGTCTTTGATAAACCACTGAGGAATTGCAGCAGCCAACTATGTGACATGTTGCCAGTGCCTGAACTCTTCCACATTCCCACCTTTAATTACACTGGTTCATTACTAAAGAGATAAGTGTCTCTCCAGTTAAGATTCTATAAATGAGCAGCATGCGGGATCCTCCCAAATCATTTTTGCAGAAACCATGAAAAGGTGGTAACAGTTATGAAAAAACGAATTATCACCTGCTCTCTTTCTTCCTTCCCTGTAATAACATTAAAATATTAAGATGAATTCCTTTTAAATCTCGGGAAGAAATTGCCCATTAAGAGATGCTACTTTGTTTAAGAAAGAAAGAAGCGTTAAAGAAAAAAAAAAAGAAAAAGGGGGAAAAAAAAGAAAGAAGAAAACTCTTCTGAATTTTTTTTTTTAATTTCCCTTCATAAATCCCAACAGAGATAATTTGCTGTAAAATTTAAACCCAGTGAGAACTTGTCTGTCTGTGTTAAATAAAAAAGTTACGGTTGGTAGGAGACATGTTTTTGCAGTAGCTTTAGCGATTATAGGAAATTACATGCAAAGCCAGAGTTCTGATCCTAAGTTAATTTATAATTGGAAAAAACTTATTAATTAGCTATGTCATTCTAATTAAGAATTAGAGGAGTGTGCATTAGAAAGTCAGTCAATATCCAGCTGACAGAATTAAAAAAACCCCACAGAAGTCTGCAAGCTCCATAGCTCTGTCCACCGTCTCCCTTGTCATCTTTTTAAGGATTTTTCTGAATGTCTAACAGAAATTACAGTAAATACAGATATCAAAGGAGATAAATTAGGAATTTTGTTGGTCTGGAAAGGAAACCCCTACACTGAGCAGGCAGATGTGTTTTACAGGGCACCTTTTGGGCCTTTCTGGGTGATTCTGAAATGCGGCTCATGTTTGGAGGGCTCTGTCCTCCTGCAGCCAGAGAACGAAGCACCTGCATCCCTGCAGTGCTGCCCAGCCATCCCTGCATCCCTGCAGTGCTGCCCAGCAATTCCTGCATCCCTGCAGCTCTATCCAGCCATCCCTGCATCCCTGCAGTGCTGCCCAGCAATTCCTGCATCCCTGCAGCTCTATCCAGCCATCCCTGCATCCCTGCAGTGCTGCCCAGCAATTCCTGCATCCCTGCAGCTCTATCCAGCCATCCCTGCATCCCTGCAGTGCTGCCCAGCAATTCCTGCATCCCTGCAGCTCTATCCAGCCATCCCTGCATCCCTGCAGTGCTGCCCAGCAATTCCTGCATCCCTGCAGCTCTATCCAGCCATCCCTGCATCCCTGCAGTGCTGCCCAGCAATTCCTGCATCCCTGCAGCTCTATCCAGCCATCCCTGCATCCCTGCAGTGCTGCCCAGCAATTCCTGCATCCCTGCAGCTCTATCCAGCCATCCCTGCATCCCTGCAGTGCTGCCCAGCAATTCCTGCATCCCTGCAGCTCTATCCAGCCATCCCTGCATCCCTGCAGTGCTGCCCAGCAATTCCTGCATCCCTGCAGCTCTATCCAGCCATCCCTGCATCCCTGCAGTGCTGCCCAGCAATTCCTGCATCCCTGCAGCTCTATCCAGCCATCCCTGCATCCCTGCAGTGCTGCCCAGCAATTCCTGCATCCCTGCAGCTCTATCCAGCCATCCCTGCATCCCTGCAGCTCCATCCAGCAATTCCTGCATCCCTGCAGTGGTCCTCAGCAACTCCTGCATCCCTGCAGCCGTATCCAGCAATTCCTGTATCCCTGCAGTGGTGCCCAGCCATCCTTGCATCCCTGCAGCTCTATCCAGCCATTCCTGCATCCCTGCAGTGGTGCCCAGCCATCCCTGCATCCCTGCAGTGGTGCCCAGCCATCCCTGCATCCCTGCAGTGGTCCCCAGCAATTCCTGCATCCCTGCCGTGGTGCCCAGCAATTCCTGCATCCCTGCCGTGGTACACACCAGCACACCCCTGCCAACACCCAGGCAATCACTTTTCCTGCAAAAATCACCCCAAATATTCATGGATGAAGACAAAGGAAACCACTCTGGCCCTGCCATGGTGGCATGAGCAGAACTGCACATTTTGCCAATATATTTATGTATAAACAGCGTGCAGGGATGTGTACATTTGCCTACATATATATATTTATTTCCCATCCCACCAGCCTCAGCCCTCTTGGTATGTTCCCCCTTTAGGGCCTTTTTCTGAGATTATTATAATTCATTCTTTAGGAAACACCCCATGTGTAAATAGTTTTTTGTTAATATTTTTCTCTCTCCAGTGTGCTGGAATTTTAAAGAGCACTTTAATATGAAATTAGATAGAAAGTTTTGACCTTTTGGTGATTAAAATAATATGCATGTTACTGAAACAGGCTTCATAGGTTGAAAATCTACTTTCATTTGGGCAAACATTAAAAGAGATAAAAACAGCCTAGACAAAATGTGAGACACAGACTGGATGAAAATAAAACAAGATCTTTGTATTAAGAATTGGCAAAGCTGGAAATACTAAAGGAGAAGAAAAACTATAAAAGTTAATGTCTCAGATAATTGCACCCTCCAAAAATAAAATAAAAAAATAAAATTATTAAAATAATCTGGACTAGACCTTCCACTTTGGTGTAGATGCTTCTCCATCTTTTGCTTTAAATTAAAGGAAAGAAAAAAAAAAGCTGGACTGCTCAGTGCTGGAATTCAGTTTAGTTATTTGAATACCAAAAGATGACCCACTCCTAATGATATAAAAAATCTTTTGCATTAGCAAATTTCTCTTCTGTATTTGTTTTGCTAGCACAACACAATATTCACTTAATATGCTACCAGTATCTTATCAAGTTAATGATCTGTTGTATGTATAGAGTAAGCTTGTTACTCATTTTAAATTAGAAACAAAAGCACCACCGTATGGAAATTTGAATACTTTGGGTTTTTATGAAATTATGGGACTTTCATGCTTTAACAGTCTGTAGACAGCCTTAGCAGGACAGCAAGAGTTGGCTTTGTTAATGTGACATTACAGAGATGCTGCTTAGCCTGATTTAAAGGATCTCAAAATTTAATTTTGTAGAGCTTCTCTCCATTTTTGGGTCCTCAAGCTTAAAAATGTAAAGGTTGCTGTATGAAACATATCCAAAGAGTTGGATTTGGAAGGAAATGACGTGGTTTAGATGAGCCACCTCTTGCAGCCACCACTGAGTGTCCAAGTGACAGGTGCCAACTGCTCGTGACATCCTGTCTTCAGGTGAGTGTTTGCACGTATTCAGGGAAAAAATGGGAAAAGGCAAATATGGATAGAGTTTAAATATGGATAGAGTTAAATCCTACAGTCATGGAATATCTTGTATCAGGACTGCAGCTGGTGCTGGTCCTTGCTGCAGATCTTCCCAGAGCACCCTCCCCACGTGTGCCACACTCCTCCACCTGATTCACGGCAGCCTAGAGGTTAAAGATGAGATATTTCTTATGGGCTCAGCCACAGCATGGGGATGCAGGAAATATGGGGCCACTCTGCCCAGAAGAATTCTCCTTTCTGCCATTTATTTGCTTTCTCCTGCTCCAAAAGGAGCACAGGATATTCAGCCTGGGGGAGTGTTCAGAGTACGGCTGTGCCCGCAGAGCAGCAGCTTCATGAACCACCAGGAACCCGAGGGGGGAAATTCCCTTTGGCATCCTCAGGGTCTCCTGTGCTCCAGGGAGATTTTGGATGTGCAGGTACTGACTTTCTCGTGAGCTGGTCTGGAGAAATGCAGATCCTTGGAGCTCTGCTGGCAGATTTGCCAAAGTGAGTTAAAGCAGGTTTGGGTCCACATCAGCCAAAAGCAGCAGAGCTTCAGCATCCCGGTCTCTCTGCGTTTGTCCAGATCACTCAATGAGACAGCCAGTACCTTTACATCCCAAATCCAGCCCAAATCTATATTGTCTTAGCTTATTCATGTTATTACCACCTGCCTTTTTCTTGTGGTGCCAGACTCATCTGATTTTCCTTTTGTTTCTCTGTCATTACTGTGACCCCACATCCCTGGGAAGACATCACCTTCCTGGAAAACCTCACTCCTTGGGCAAAGCTTCAAGCCTTTTTGCTTACTCCACCTGAGAATTTGGGGTTTCATTTCCTGCAGAATTTTTCTGCATGCCAGGGGTGCAGGCAGAGGGGGTAGTTGGGAAAAAAAATCAAGGCCAAGATGTGCAATGGCCGGAGCCCCATGGGAATGGTTTCCACCTCTTTTTAGGGCATTCCAGAGGGCTGGAGTGCCACCCATGGCAAATCTGCAGTGACAGTGGCATGGTTTGGGTGTCCCCACTCTTCCTGCATGAGTAGAGGGGAGCCTCTGCCTGGCATCACCCTCCAGGGATATGGAGAGATGATGCTGGTCCAGGCAGAGGGAAAGATCTGTGAACAGTCGTGTTTGCAATCATCTCAGGGAAAAAGATCCCCCTCATCTCCTTTTTCATCATTTACAGATGCTTTATTCACAGTTCCAAAAGACTGGCTGGGGATTACTCCATCTTCTCCTCAGCCAGGCTGGAGTTTAGACGTGCAGCTATTTGAGGGATGAGAAAAAAGGTAAAAAATATTTTTTGTTTGTTTTTTTTTTTAAGTCACCACCCAAGAACTGGTGTAAGTTTCTATGCTCATTGAAGTTTTCTTATTAAAATGTTACTGTAAAGGGAGGTCTGGGGGTGTTGCAATGAACATTCCAAGTTATCTCCTGGTGCTGCAGCCCCAGCCTGCCTTGATTGTCCCTCACTGATCACTGGAAATAGAAATCACCACCCTAAATTAATTACCCCTGTTCATTACACAGATGAATTAGACTGGCCCCAATCAATAGCATTAATGAAATGCCATTTATTTAAAACCCAGCCCTCAAGGGAAATGCACTGGGGATGCTGGGGCAGGGTCCTGCTGTTTGGGGCACACCACAATGCTCTGTGTGGGTGATGCTGGAGTTATGGCTGGGATGGTGGGGACAGGCAGAGCATCCCTGGAAAATCAAAGCATTCCTGGATGGACAGAGCACCCCGGGGCAGGATGAGTGTCCCTGGCTGGACAGAGCATCACCGGGTGGACAGAGCATCACTGCAAGATGATGCTGCAAAAGAGGAAACTTTGGCTGTGCTCCCTCTTTTCAAAATGCAACTATGTAAAGGTCACAGAGGAGGAGATGAAACTAGGAGTTGTAATAAGGAAGGAGAAATAAAAAATAATGACAGAAATAAATTGTCATAAGAGGGGATACAGTTATGATTTATTGTGATATTCTACAAATTTGGAGGTGATTAAAAGCCACCTAAAATTCACATTAACAAGTCACATAAAAATGGAATTAAACTAGTGGGCATAATGTGGCAGGGTATAAAGAAAAATCATGACAGAAATAAATTGACAGAAGAATGATACTATTCAAGTTTTACTCTGTCGCGTCACACTGACAGGAGACTAGTATTTTAATTTCAGAGTTGTGGTTGAGTTTTTGGAGTTCATTAAAGGCCCACATTAAGAATCTCATAAAAGTGAGAAGAAATTAGTGACCATAATGTGGCAGAGGAAATAAAGAAACAATAATGACAGAAATAAATTGACAGAAGAATGATACACTTAATGTTTCACTCTGACACCCTCTATTAATAGGCCGCTGCAAGCTGGAGCAAATGTCATTCATATTTTAGCCAAAGTATACCACTAATTAGGCTGGCTTTCTGCACTGGAATTAAATTTGAGATCCCTCACCTTTAGAGTGGGATCATTTGAATTCGAAAGAAAAGAGCTGGTGACAGAAAAAAAAACTTTCTGCTCGGGCTCTTCTAATGAGATAAAATTCCCCCTTCTCCCCATTTCCTAGCTATAATTGCTGATTATGTTGTTACACAGGAGCGGCTCTCCGCTCTCTCCTCCCCATCATTATGATTTAGTCTGGCATATCGGGGTGCTTCAAACACGGACTGAAGTGGTTTGAGTCTAATTTAGCACTCATTTAGGCCGCAGGTACTGACGAAGGTAAACACCGCATTGTTATAATTAATTACCCCTTAGGCCTAGCCAGGCCAGCTCTGTTTCAGCTGACCCTTATAATAATAAGGCTTAGGGGCATATTGTATTTCTTTTGACAGATTAATTAGAAATTCAGCCGTGGAGGTACAAAGCAACTCTGTCATGAATATTTAAATGGACTGACACAAAAAATCATGAAAGGGCTGCTGAACTACATGACAGACAGGGGATATTAGCCAAGTGATTCTAATCAATAATCTCTTGATCTCTTACATATTAATACACTGCCTGCTGTTATTAAGCTCCATAATAAGGAAGGGGAGAGAAAGTTAGTGTAGCTCTGCTGTAGGGCTCGCCGGGCCCCCAGTGTATACACTAACTGACGGAGAAAATGCACAGAGGAGCCGAGCCTCAGCCTCTTCAATCTCATCCAATCTTAAGGAATGGCAGCTCTGAGCATCGCTGGCCGGATAATTATTGGCCCTGACAAGGTGAAGGCGTTTGCAGGCAAATGAGATGGGAAGTAGGATAAGTCCCCAGACCACCCAGCGCAGGGCACGCTCAAAACCAACCGCGCGCTACCGCTCGGGCTTGTATTTGCTTTAGCAGGGGAAATGTGGGAATCACAGCGCTTTTGAGTCGTGCTGAAGGGTCAGTGACAGTCGAACACCGGGAGCTTGCTGTTACTGTTGTTAATGTTAACTTTAACACCAAGTCAACCGGATTTACCCCCGGTCCCTTTGCTCATCTCCTATAACATCAAGGCCACCGAGTGAATTAAGCAGCGTAGTAGAGCTGAATATCATCTAAATTCATTACAGCCGGTTCCTGCCGTCAATGGGGGAGGAAAGCGCCGGCGCTGCTCGGGAAATGTGCAGCCTCCACAGCACCAAAGACTTTCTTTGTGCTGCTCAGGCTCGGGCTTGGGGAGAGAGCGAGCGGCAGCAGAGCGCCGGCGCCGGGTGAAGGGGCTGGTAGGATGAGGGCTGCGAGTACCGCAGGGCTGGGATGCTCTTATCTCCCAAAAACGAGCCAACGAGCCCCACAGCGTGCTCGTGGTGCGAGGGAAAGGGCTCAGCTGGAAAGGGGAGCTGGGCTGGCTCCAGCGTCTGCCTAAACAACTTAAAAAAAAAGAGATTAAATGACAGGAGCAGGGAGTGATTATTAACATATTTAAATCGCATGCACACAATGTTCAGATGGGATTAGATGGACGATGCTGGGTTTTTAAAGAATCGTTCAGCAGCCAAAATATTAGATGCACTTTTTTTTATTCTTTTTCTTTTTTTGTTCTAATTAAAAGGGAGTCACAGCTTCAGTGCTCACCCTGGGTCCCCTGCAGCCCTGCCCGTGCACATTCCGTGGATGCAGCACCCCAGCCAAGGCCAGGAGGAGGCAATTTGGATTCCAGAGCTGGATTTGCTTCATCACAGAAAACCCCAGAAAAGTCGGAGGACTCAAAGTGAATTTGCCTGATTTCTCTGGGACAGCTGAGTGGAGGAGAAGGTCGGACACATCTCTGTGTGCAGAGCAGATTTGATGCCACCTGATGCCCATGGCCTTGGTGTCCAAATTCTGAAAAATCAAGACTGGAACTGATAGTGAAATCAGAAGTCTCTTATAATAATAATTATATATTCTCTTATATATTATATATAAGAATATATAGTCTCTTGATATAATAATAATCCATCCTGTATGTCTACCCTTATTTTGTTCTGATTAGGTGTCACTGAGCTATCTACAAAAAAAAAAAATAAAAATAAAAAAAAACAGATTGAAGTGATAGAACAGTGGGAGCAGCTAGATAAGCACCCCCAAAACACCGAGGACTCCACTGCCAGAAGAAGAAGACTTTGTTAGGTTGTTACACCACTCCTGATCAGGTGGGAATCCTCCTGGAATTGGGATCTGCCTGGGTAGCATGCCCTGGATCTCACTGAAGTTTCTGTCTCCTGCAGGTGCTGCAAAAAGGACTTAAAATATTTGCCTGGGGACAGGGTTCAGAGCCATAGGGAATCACGCCCAGCTCTTTGGCAAGCTGTGACAAGATGTTATTTCATGTTGTGATTGCACATTGAACAGTTTCCTAAACTCTGTTTCAAAAATCATACATTTTTGGGCATGGTGCCATCATATTGTGAGTAAAGAAGCCCTGTCCCATTTACAGCCTTCATCTGGTGAAGCTTCACTGCTCCAAGTGAACTCAGTTAAGGCTTTAGGTTTTGCAGGAACGCAGAGTTAAAAATACCTAAGTCTGAAAAGCGCTTTTANGTGAAAAGCGCTTTAACAATAAAAAAAAAAAAAAAAAAAAAAACCTATCCTGAATTTATCAACACTTATATTTGCAGGTCACACTTTACTTGCACTTATAAGTTTAAGCCTAACCCTTCTCATTACTTCAAGGCTGCTTTCAAAGCTCTAATGCATATTTAAGTGGCAGCATTAAAAAACAGTGTGTCAACTGCCATTGATGTGCGATGTAGGGCACTGACCCTTTGAAGGCATTATCATGTCATTGGACCCATTAAGTGCAGCCATTTCTGTTGCTCTTAATTGGGTTGTGCAGTGTGGAGCAGTTGCAAGTGGTTACAGTTTATACCATGAATTATAATAACAATAATAGCGGGCAGAGATCCGTGTGGGCACCAAGCACGTGCTCAGAGGTGGCTGAGAGCGTCACCTCTGCTCAGCTTGTCACTCCTCCCTTTTGAAAGTAATAGAGGTTTAATTTACCAGCTCAAAATCAGTGTTTGGGCACTGCTCAGCCTATGGCTGCTAATTAAACAGAGTCTTGTCTTCCAAAGCATCATTAGTGGGTTGGTTCTGCTCATGGAATAATGTGCTGTTTCCCATGAATCCATTTCTTTTTAAAGTATCTGGCCCCAAAAAAGAAACCTGATACATCCTATCTGCTCTTGGTCAGAAACTGCAACTTCTCTTCCCTTCATTTAATTTTTTTTTTTCCTTTTAAAAAATTGGATGTCAGGATTCATTTGGACTAAGGCCAGGCTATTTTATGGCAAGTTTCAGCAGCTGAAAATATTTGCATCTGATTTATAAAGTTTTGCAAACGCCTGTAAACCTGAGACAGAGCCTAACGATGGTGGCACTGCCTGCCATGCTGTTACAATTAGAGCTTGGCCCACGCCGAGCCCCTGGCATGGAATGACCCAAACTTTGGAGCCTGGGATTTGTTTCCAAGGGCCAAATCAAACCTCGAGGCCCTGCTGCTCCTGAAACGTGGAGATTTCTGGATCTGCCTCAAAATTTCCCAGCCAGGCCCCATCTCCAATAATTAGTAGCGTTGTCTTTAAATATCAATGGAAGTCATGATGGTTTATCATTTGCAGCTGGACATGCATGAGTGCCCTTCTTGCTGGTCTGGTGCTCCCACAGAACAGATAATTAAGGACAAGGAAAACAGACTGGGAACAAGAGCCAAATGAAATGTCCAAATGCAAACCGTGCAGTAATTGCAATGGTAACAGTGGTGATGACAGCAACAATCATTTTGAGCCTAGCAGCTTTGTTTGTAAAAATGTTAGCAAAAGGTGCAGGGCTGGAAACAAATAACTTTACCTCAGCCCTTTTATTGCAAAAACATAATAAAGTGCAAGCCAAGGAGTAAATTCATTGCAAGTCATATGAAAGGTTTTGGACCAAAGTGAAGCTGTTACAAACTACATCTGTAAAAATTGTGTAATTATTATGGGTGGGTAAAATCTGGCAAGAATTATTTTCTTAAGTAAAGCGTAAAAGAGAACAGATGTGCTGTAACTGACACATTTATTTTTTTGCCAGTTTCACTAATTCTGGACAAAAAGTTGCTCTCATTTATCATATTATTCAATGGATTTCAAATTAGCGAGGCAACGGTGACTTTTTACACTGTCCCAATTTTAAAGCCTGAGAAAAGAAGGGGGGTGGGGAAGGCTGTCTCACTGAAAGAAAATTAATTTGTTTTATTGGGCACTGAAAAGCCAAGCCTTTTGTCAAACAGAGAAGCAAACATATATTTGGAGGGAGAGCTAGGTCACTAGTTAAATGTCAAGGTCTGCTAAAATCAAAAGGTAGGAGGGGTGGGTGACAATGAAATCTAAGTAGAAAACCATAAATGTAAAGAAACGCCACGATTTCTGGGCTGGGGTGGAATGAGAAAAATGGCCAAAGACAAAGATAGGCAGCCCTGGGTCTGGAAGTAATTATGGCCAAGTGAAGACAACTGAATTCCATATTACTTTGGTGGATGTCTGTAAAGGCAGTTTGGGGAGGTATTTTGGTAAGGTTTACTTTTTGGAGCTTAGCAACATAAATTTGTTGTCACTGAACTATTAAATAAAATAGACACATGTTGGCAAAGAGTGCACAGCAGAGGGATGGAACTGATTAAGGGACAGCCTATGAAATAATAGCTTAAATGGGCCCACTGCAGGATTTTAATATCCCATGACAACACTCAATTGTCAAATTCTGCTGGAGTGTCCAGGATGCTACTAAAATTAAGCCAGAAATTCCTAGATTTATTCCATTTTTTTTTACAGCTAAGAACAGGAAATGCCAGTAAGCTGTGAGAATCGGAGCAAGAAACAAGAAACTGGGGAGAAAAGAGGATGGCCTAAAATTTTATGAGATTTCTGCCATTAAATCTATAACAAATGTCTTTCACCTACACACGATAAAGAGGCAATGTGGGATTTTAATTGGACTTTTGGCTTTTCTTCATTTGATTTAAACCTAGGTAGAATTTCAAACAATAACACTGGAACACCTGGTTAACACGTTAGATGATATGTATAGTTGTAAATTGTGGTTTTAATAGGTGCTCACTGGGGGATTGCAAAGGGTCCCATTGTTCAGCTTGGCAGATATTAAAAAAAGTTCATGAACTACTGGGATTTAAAACCCGCTCACATGATTTTAATATTGCTCCAGTAATGTAATTTGATAATTTGACCAAACTTGTGGCCAATTTGTGGACAGAGAATCTGATGGTCACATTACGTGATTAAAGCACCCTGATACAGGACTAAGCATAAGGCCTGGGTTAATTTATTGCAACAGGCCAGGCTGGAGAGCTGCACCAGTGACTGAAATCTGATAATCATCATATTACATGGGCATAATCAAAGAAATGCCCAGAGGAAACCTGCTGCCAAGAAAAAACAGCCCAGGAACACTCAGCACATTTCTCCACTGCAGGAACCACCTCAGCAAACCTTTTTGGCAAGGAAGCTTCCTCTTCCTCCCTGGTTCAAGAATAAGGACTTCTCAGGCTTAAAAGACACCAGTCACTTGAAATAATTATTTTTTAAAGTAAGTTTTTTTAAGAGTCTTTGATCTTTTTATGCCATCTGAGTTTCCATTCTGACTTTTTCATAATCAACAGAGGAAAGGGGACTCCCGAAGTGGAAGGATTAATGGAGGTGGTTTGGATCAGGAGAGGACATTTCAAGGAAATCCCACCTCATTCCCTGTGTTTCACTTTGCAGAGAGGTTCTCCAGCTTGGGATGATTTAACCTGCACAGACCCAGCTGGCTGATTGGTGCTCTGCCCTCCCCAAGGTGACATCCAGCACAGGATGTCATCAAAGGGCTGGGAGGAGCAGCAGATCATAAAACCCCACAAGGGGCTGAGCAGTGAGGTTGGTGGTGGTGCTGAGCCTCCTGCCAGGGCCACGTGTCCCATCCTGGATGGTTTTTTGGACATCCTCCCCTGTGCTGAGGGTGGTGCTGAAGCATTTTCACCACAGCTGGTTCCCCACCCTGCTCCTCTCTGCCTGCTGGCCTGAAGGGTCTCTCCTACTTGAGCAGCTCAGCTCCCAGGGGAAGCAGCAAAGTTAAAAACTTGAATTATAAAACCACAGAATCTCAGAATAGTTTGAGTTGGACGGGATGCAGAAGGATCATTGAGTCCAGCTCTTAAGTGAATGGCCCGTGAAGGGATCAAACCCACAGCCTTGGTGTTATCAGCCCCATGCTCTGATCATCTCAGCCCGTCTCAGGGTCAGACTGTCAACAGTTCCTCCTCCCTTCTACAGTGGAGGCTGAAGGGATCTTGGGGAAGCTTATAAATGTTAAGATGGCTTTTTGTTTGTTTGTTTGTTTTTAGCTGGAGTATTTTATCCTTCCAGGTACAGCAGCAAAGTTTCCCTCTGCTATTCACCTGCTGGAATGTCAGTTCCTGTTCCTCCAGCTCCAGCTCCCTGCCCTGTTTCCTTTGTTCCACCTCTGCTTTCATTTCATTGGATATTTTTTCCTAAGCATCTTTATTGAGTTTCTTGAGCAAGTTCAAATACTATAAAACTTTTCCCACATCTCCATCTCTCTTTACACTCCTGTAATTGTACACCCTGGTTTCCTTCTCCACATCTCACTTAGAAATCTTTCACAGATAACAAGACCTCCCCCAGGCCCTGATTCAGCAGAGCACTTAAGCATGTGCTTAACTTTAAATACCTTTGTAAAAGCTTTTGCTGAATCAGGATCTTAGCATTTCTCCTCATCTAACTGCTGTTCTCCCATGGTTATTTCAGTATTTGCTTACAGGAAAATCAGAGCAGAGTCCATGGATGATGTCAGCAGATTTTCACCCCATCCAGCTGAAGTATTTACACGCACTCAGCACAAGAGTGTGGATAAGGACATGCAGCAGGTAACCTGATGCCCACCAGGCTCTGTTCCATGGGTTTTATCTCTAAAAAGTTTTGAATACTCCCACCACAGAGTCAGCTCCACCAATGGCATGTAGCAGTGAGGATGACAAACCTCCCAGGCATCTGAAGTTGTGTAGAATTTCATCTCAGTTTCCAGTAAGAAATTTATATCCGAATACCAGCCATATTCAATCACTTGATTTTTACGAATTTCCTTCAAATGGCTGAGCTAGAGCTCTCTGTTTTTTCCCTAACAGTTGCTAAGTACAGTTGTTTTGAAAGAAGACTTTATTGTCTTTAATAAACTGTTGATACATTAATGTTTTATTCTGTTTGCCAGGAGGCAGCGGGGTGATGAGTCTGTAATTTATTTTAAAAGATATCCTGGACCAGTGCAAATATGACTGTAATTATTCACTGCAGCTGCAGTCAGCTGTCACCCACACCACCCCTGCCAACCACTTCCTTTGGAATATATTTTATATGCTCTGCTTCTACACAGCACCTTTTACTTTCAAACTGCATCTGCATCAGAAATTTTTGAGCTGCAAGTTGAGTTGCAGTCGTGGTCTGGCACTGGTCTAGTGGGGTTTGGACTGAGATGATCCCTGAGGTCTCTTCCAACCCAAATCATTCTGTGCTCTATCAAAACAGGACCATTATATTTGGTATTGTATTTTAATATTCCTGCTCGGTCATAGTTTCCCACTCTCCCTTTCTCTGCTCAGGGATTCAAGGGCTCAGAGGCAGCCAAGACCAGAGAATTTTTGGACAAAATCTTTGATGTCTGAGAGCAAAGCTGGCAGAGGGAGGAGCTTATGGAGTTCTTCATGATCATACCTCAGTAACCTGGGATGTACAGGCCAAACACAAAGAAATCAAGTTATATTGTATGATTTTAATTTTTTTTTTCTCCCCAATAAGCAATCCAGGTAAGTCAGGGGCAGCTCTAACATTTTTTCTCCCCCTGCAGTAGCTTTATGAATTGTCAATTATTTCTTAAAGTTTTCCTCTTTTTCTGTCTCAGGTGGGAGAGGAAGATGATGTTTTCTAAAGGGCAATGTCATACAAAATAAAAAAGAGAACAGATACCCTCGTACAGGATCTAGTTCCTATCTGGGTTAAATATATTTTTGGGGGTAAATTGCAAATACGTGTAAAGATCTTTTTGCAAGTTCTACATCTGCTTTGATGTGTAATATGAACTGGATAATAGCAAGGCTGTGAGTATTTGGGGTTCATTAAACCCCATGTTTTCAAAATATGGTGTAACCTAATCTCAAGAAGGTTACATCTCCTTCATTTTCTCCATTCTAAAGATTTTTACAGACTAGAATTGATTTTCTTCATTTTTGAAAATTGCTTGCCAAGTTCAAAATTTGAATAGAAATAAATTTTAATAAATAGAAAAAGATGATCTCTCCCAAATACTGAGGAAATTAGGGATTAGACTAGAATGCACTATTTAACACCATGGGATATTGTCCAGCACTGAGCTTTGAACAGAAATATTTACAAAAATAAACAAATTCTTCTTAATACACTGAAGACTCAACACTGGCCTAACAAGTCCATGGGAAGCTGAGGTCATCCCAAGAAATTCACAGGAATTAGTGTTTGTTTGTAAGTGAGGAAATCTCTGTGCTGGACAGCAGACTGGAGGAGATGCAAAACTGCCCCAGGTCGCTTGAGGAAGTCACTGAGAGAAGGATTTTTCAAGGACCTTTTGCACTAGAAACAGGAGTGGAAGGATCCGAACTATTTTAATGAAATGCACTTCCTGTTGATATAAAAGAGATGTGGAGAAAAATCTGATGTTCCAAGAGATCTGAGCCAAACAGATCTCAAGCAGATCCAACACAACACGGGGAATCTCACTGAGCACTGGAGCCTGATGGGCCCTGGAGAAGGGCACACAAATGTCCATTTCTGCAGGCTCCCCATTGCACACGCCGAGCACGCAGCCCTGGAAGGCAGCAGGGCCTCTGAAGGCCCGAAATCTTGAGCAAACCCCATGTGCCTTCCATTCATTTCAATAGGAAACGTCGTGGGACTCGGGAGATTCCATTCATTTTTATTTTATTTTTTTTCCCCAGCAGTTGTACCGAACGTGCCTGATCCATCCCCGCGCGCCTGCGCTGCGAAGGAAGTTCCCTCTCCACGGCAAACCGATTTAATCCTGCCCAGGCAGCGTTCAGAGAGGAGGTTTAATTGGGACATTCCTTGTGGTGGGTAGTGCTGGGTTATTCTTTACGGTCTGTGAGGAAGGGCACGCTGTGAAGTCGTGTAAACATCGCGCGCTCGGCTGCTGAGCGCCGGTAAACAGCGGCGCTATCAGATGTTCCATTTAAACACACACCCAGCTACCTCTCCTGCTCTAAATCAACAGTTTCCCTCCAGAGTGATGTCAATAGACTGCTGCACATGGTACTTTCTTTTTTTTTTTTTTTTTTTAATAATATCTTCATTTTAATGTGGATATTGCCTTTTCACCTGGGAGCAGGGCTCTATTGAAATTCTAATGGGAGAGCGTATTCTTTAACATGAGAATACCGAGGGCCTGCGTAGACGCGGCGCAGAATGAGAGATGGAGCATTAACTGATTTTCCTCCCTCCAGAAGAGGGGCCTATGTGGGTCAGGCTCGCAGGGTTTTTCCCTTCCTATTTGCCTTTAGTTTCATAGCAACTATAATTTTAAACTTTGTATGCGGCGGAAGAAAAAGGAATCCAAATGCACCTGAATTACTGTACTGTACAAGGGAATTTAATTAAGAATATACACATTAGAATTTCAGTGGGAGCGCCTATTTAATGTTACTTTATTAAGCCTTCTATCAAACCCTTTTTTATGTATATCAGTTGATATACAATTAATCTGCTCTCTTGTGAGAAAAAAATAGCACCTGAGGTGGATGAAAAGTGTCAGATTATAATAATTATAAGCAGCTGTTCACTTGGAATCACCTCTGGCCTACATGGGGGATGCTGTGAGCTACCACTTCTCACAACAGACCACCTCATTAGACTTGACCTTCCCAGCTGGGTATTTCATTTGTGTTTTTTTAATGGGTTTGTATACTGCAAATCACAACCCCTCGCCAAGGCTGGCTCTTTGTTGCTGTAACAAAAGGGAGCAGTGCAACTTTCCAAAGAATGCCACTCCCTTAGGCCGGTGCAATGCCGTGGGTGGAGTGGGTGACTCCCCAGTGTGGGACTGGTGATGCAGAGGACATCAATGCCTTGCTTGGGGTAAAGGCCTTTTTCCCAGTTTCGAGGCAATCTCAATCTTCCCAGGTGGAAAAAATAAATGGTTTGGTAGTTCCTCAGCATTCCAAACTCCAGCGTCAACCAGCACCAGAGAACAACACCCCTGGTGGAAAGCACCCTGCTCCAGACAGCCAGGGGAAAACTTGCATTCCAGTTTGGCCTGTGGACCAAACTAGAGGCCAGCTCCAGAGAAAATGTCTCAGTGCACATTTCCACATGGAAATGCACACGGAGACAGAGCGTTCCCACCGACGCGTTCCGTGTGCCACATATACATGTGCACATGTACATATAAAATTAAGAGATTAAAAAAGCTTCTGAACAATATATCTGGTTTCTTTTCCCCTTCCATTTATGTTTGTAATAAACTCACTCTCATACAATTAGCCTCAATTGTTTTTATATCTTCTGAGGCAATAATATAGGCAGCCTGGGGAATACAGTAGTAATCCGTATACCTGTGTTCATTTACCCAAATCACTATGGTTACAGCCAGGGCAAATTGTTTACTGTGAGAATCTTTGGAGCCCCTTTCCAGATACTAATGACCTTTCTGTTCATCCAATAACATCAACAAACCAGGGAGGCTGCCCACACCATTAAAGCCAATTGCCTCTCAAGTTACTGAGGGAGTTGTGCTTTTCCTCATTTATTTTCTCTCATCTGATGTAACTCACATGCCACTTTCTTGTCTTTAAAGAAGGGGAAAAACTGTGGATTATTGATTTGCTTCTGAACAGAAGACCAACCTAAAAGCCCCAATGAATTGTCACTCATTATTGAAATTACTGAACACTAATTAAACTGGCAGCTCAAATCCCAGCAGGCCACACTCATCTGAAGCTGAAATTCAGACACTTGGACAGTGGAAGAGAGAAAGCGTTAGCAACCACCAGGATTGTAATAAGCTTTGCATTAATTTTTGTTTCTTAAAGGCACATGCAAGGTTTGTCAGAGAGCAGGCAGCGTGCTACCTGGACTGAGGTCAGATTCACAAGGAGTTTTTCCTGATTTCCTTCCAGCAGGCGTCGTTTCAAATGGGATTCCTTCAGTTCCCAAACACTGCTCCTCACCCTACAAACCACGGGGCAGCACTGGAGGGCTGTAACAAGATGCAAAGCCTGACTTTGGTGATGCTGACAGAGGGTTGAGCATTTAAATCGAGGGGCTGGGAGGAAACTGAGTCAGACAATGCAGAGCCACACGCCCCCGACACTGCCTGAGCAATAACAAATGCTAAAGATCATCTCGAATTCATAGAGCCCAATTTATAAAGAAACATCTTTGGCCCATTTTCACAGGATGTTCAAACTCCATATAAATTATGCATGCCCATGGTTAATCAACCTCAATTTTTTTTTTCCTTGCCTGAGAAGTAACCCTTCGTTTGTTCAACTTCAAAGAGGGCAGAATGAGCGAGGAGAGGGCTGGGCTAAGCATTCAGTTTGCACTCTGTATTTATGAACAAGACTTTAATGCTGGTAGTGAGGGGACTGGAGGAGAGAACTGGCCTCTGTCATCCTACAGATCCCTCTTGGCTTTATAGCCCACGCTATGTAGTCTTCAAAAGGCAGGGGAAGAAACAAATGACAAGCCTTTATGAAAAATGTTGGATCTTGGATAGTTCTAACCATTTCTTTGGAATTAAGGCTGTCAGAGGGACATACCCAGATCCAGCACTGCACAGAGAGTGCCCTTTATACATATGGCTTCCTATGTGTGTTCATCTCATGCCAGAAGTGGTTGGAATGAATGGCAAAACAATTCTCCCTCTTCTCTCTCTAGACACACTTCCACTAAATTTCCCAGCAGCTGGTCCTTGGGACATGACTGGCAGAAGGTTTCTGAGTGAAAGCTGGAGAGAGAAATCTTTTAGGCAAATATCACTCAGGATGAAACACTTTGCATGTTCCTGAGCAGAGCAGGGCCCTTTTTCATCTGACAGCCACAAAAGTTGAACCTTGCTGCCAATGCTGGAGGCTGGAATTGTTTAAAAAGTTTTGCAGGGAGCAGATCTGTGTGGTGTAGGCACAGTGAGGTCCTTCCAGCAGCAGAGAGTTTTGGAAAGTTTGAGGAAAAATATTAATTATTTAATTCTGCTAATAAAAAATTAATTGAATTTTAGAACAAAAGAACGCGCCAACATCACCCTTCTATATTTAGGCGTGGAAACGAAGCTGTGGGTGGTGACTTAGAAAAGAAAGGAATGAAAATGCAAATGCCCCATTATATTCTGCTGAAGTGTGAGCTGATAGCATCTCTTGTGCCTCCAAGTTCATCCCATGTCAACAGCAGGAAACCCGAGGGGTTGGAATCAGTGCCCTCAATATGGGATGCTCCTACATGGGACACAATGTCCACCCTGTTTGATGTCCACAGCCACAGGGCAATGCAAACCCAAAGACACCCTTTTAGAAAGGATGCTTTGGACAGAATTGGGATTTTAAATGAAGTCTGGATATCTGGGATCTTTAGGAGCAAATCTAAAGTGTATCCATAGGTTCTGTGCCGAGCTGCATTCCTGCATCACCTCGACGAGGAGGAGGATTGGGGTGGTTGTGAATGGTGGGACACACCTGAGCCATGCAGATCATCCCCACCCAGCATTCCAGAGCTCAGGGAGTGTGTGCACAATGCTCTCAGGCACACGGTGTGGTTCTGGGGATATCCTGTGCGGGGCCAGCAGCTGAACTCAGTAATCCCCTGGATCCCTTCCAGCTCAGGATGTTCTACGATTCCGAGCTGCTGCTGAACCCAGTCCTGCAAGAACATATCCAGATATTCCACATCCCAAACGCCATCCTGCTGAGCACCTGGCCAGCCCAGAGATGTGCCTACAGCCCCGGGCCAGCCCAAACCACTCGTGGGCACAAGGAGGGACTTATCCTCAAATAAAAACAAGGAGCCAATTAACATTTGAATATTCAGCAGCTTCCCAAACCTGCCCTGAGTCTTTAAACTGGAGCTCACCCCACTCTTACCCAGAGTGCTGAGATGAGTTCCAGCTCCTGCCGTGGCACCCAGACAGAGGGGAAGGCTCCTGATGGCCCTGCAGGGGCTGTTAAGTGCTGCTGCCTCTTTATTGTCCTTCTGGGGGGAGCAGTTTAACGAGGCTGCTACCAACAAACAGCACAAACTTCCAGGAGTCTCTTCTGCAGGTCACGGTCAAGAGGAAAATAATTTCCATATGCTGGCCTTGTTGTCTTGATTTTTATAGGGGTCAGAGGGATATTTATTCTCCAGAGCGATGCTTAGTTTTCCTAAAAGTAAAAGTCATGCTCTATATTCTTTTAAAACCTTGGAGTAAACCAAGAATTGGGTTTTTAAGTAAAAATTAGGACAAATTTATATTTATTTATTTTAAAATACCCTCTGTAGCTTTACAATAAATGGTTAGAGCACAATGCAATCCTCCTCCATACACGAAGCATCTTTTTAATATGCCCTATCATGAAATTAATTGGACATTAAATAGCAGGAGAAAGACATATAATAAAACCTGCAGTTATCACAGTTCCCAGTGTGACAATACCCAAAGGTTTGAAGGTTTAGTTAAGCTCCAAAAGTTTAAATACTTTTCCAAACCTCGTTGGGTTAGAAACGAGCAGGCTTTCTCATCAGGATTCCCAGTATTCCTGGGTTTGGCCGTGGCTGCACAGACTGTCAGAAAAGCCTTTGTTACAAACCTCCACTAATCCCACTTGTGTCAAAAATGAGGAAATGCAGGGCTCGTGCACCAGCAGCACAGAGAGGGAAGTTAATCATTCAGATTTTTCAGAAAAATAAAGGGGAAAAAATGGGGTTTGGAATTATTCCTATCCAAAATGTCCCCCGTCCTGATTAGACTTCAGAAGAAAAAAGATTAAGAAATCATATTAGAGAAACTGAGAAAGCTCTGTCCAAAGCTTAGACATGCCAGCTCTGACTGAAGACTTGAAAATCTTGGGCAGAAAATGTGTTTTTCTGCAAGAATCAAAGCTTCTAAAATTTGGTTTTTTTCTGTTTTTTTTTCTTTTTTTTTGGGCAGCTGTAATTGGGTTCCTGTGTGTGCAAAACAAGGGAGCCCAGAGAGTAACAGGATGCTGAAATTACAGCAGAGGCCTCTTGGAAATGGAAGCTGGATGCCCTCATTTCCTTGCAGAATCCATGTCCTGGCTGTCTTGTGGCTTCCAGAAATCCAGGCTGCCTCCCATCCTGCTGTGGTGTGTTGGATGCCCATGGAGCTTTGGGACGTCACCCATCCAGGATGGCTGGAAAGCAAAAGTTCAGCACACAGAAAGGACTGATCATCAAAATCTTTGCAGTACCCAGAGCTCCCCTCCAAAAAGTAAAAAGTCCCATAGGCAAATATTTTGCTAAAAAAACCCAAAA
>VZTB01037519.1:205107-236528 GCA_013397245.1 Thryothorus ludovicianus
AATCTTGCTTAGAAAAAGTGGGAGGAAAAGAGATAGAGAGCATTTACTTAGGCTTGAAATGTTGTCCTGGTCTGGAAAAACAAGGTTTCCCTGATTTCCCAGCTTCCTACATGAGACTTTAACGAGTCACATCTGGTGGTTCTTCCTATCCTGTTACATTGTGAATCTTTATGGGCAATTAACTGGTTGGGTATGAGAACACCCACACTGGGAATGGGTCAATGGGCACACCCAGCCTCGGAACTCAGCTCAAACTGTTAAGTCTGTCTCCAAAAGAAAAAGCAGAGTATTTTCATTCTGGTGAATTTGTTGAGGCAGTTGTAGAGCATGGAGTAAACACAAAACGTTCTCTGCTCCATAAACACTGGCTGGTGGGAACAGCCAGGGCTGCTCCCTCCTCATCCTGAACTTTAAACAAGTGGCAAGAGCCAGATAAAAACTTCTGTGTGATTCCCTTGCTGTGACATAAAATAATTGAGATGGTATCATTTACCTGAACCGTTCTTGGTTTAGAGGTATCACTGGATTGAAAAAGCACAGCCCACATTTCCAGCTCCAGCAGGACCTGTGCAGCCAAAAAATCTCCTGGGACACTGAGAAGTGGGGTTGGGTCATTGCTCAAGGTTTCTGCTTCTTTCTTTTTTTGTTTTCCCTCCCTGTTTCCCCCTGGAGCTTTATAGGTGAGTGCTTTCCCCTGGATATTTCCCACCCTGATTCCTGAACCAAGGCTCGGTGTTGGGTTGTGCCTACAGCATTCCTGGAAAGGGCAGGGGAAGCCAGGTGTGGTGTTTTCCACCTCAGGCTTTTTCCTGCTCCCTGCTCAGGTTCAGCCAGGGGTTCCCAGTGCAGCGGCTCTTTGCATCTCAGCATTTCTCTGGTGCCTCAGCCCCAAATTTGTGCGACGCAAATCCCAAAGAGCAGCTTCCTTGCCCTTCCCCATGTGGGAATTCCTTCTCCAAAGCCCTCCGTGGTGGTGGGAGTGGAGATGAGGGAGTTTTCCACGAATGTTGGTGGTGCCAGAGCAGGATTTGGAATGGCTACAGCACATCATTACATTAATAAAATGTACTTAAATCAAATCCTAATGAATTTGAGGCCTAAATTTCAGCAATAAAAGGAAGTTTGAGATGAAATACTGTGAGCTCAGGGCCAGGCAGCCCCGTGTGCCTTGGCTCAGCTCCTCACTGCACGTGGGAAGTGAAACCAAACATTGTGAAAGCAGCTCAGGTCTGAACTGGCTGCTCGAAAGAGTAACATCTCTAGTTTTTACATAAATTTTTAATTTCAGATGACACCTTTGACTGGAAGTGACAGTGGAGTAGATAATTTGTGTAATTACAGCAACAGTCATTGAGGAGGGAAGGGATTTCTCCAAAGCACATAAAACATGAGCTGGATTTGATTGTGGATGAACCCTGGAAGCAGAGCTGAGGGAACTTTCTGGCCTGGGGAAGGTACAAACCTGGGAATGTCCCCTAAAGCATCACCAGATCAGCTTCTCTCCGTGCTTAGGTGAGGCAAAATGAAACGTAAAGGGGAAGAAGAGGAGTTTTAATGAGTCTGAGAAGGTTTATCCACCCCTCTGGGAGCAGAAATGCTCTGGCAGGAGAGGGGGCTCCTGCAGAAGGGTGTTCAGTGAGTGAAAACCATCCCATGCAAAGGACTGGAAGCTGATTTTGGAATCTGTTGGGATCTGTAATGCAGAGAATATTTTCCTGCGTGCTTTAAGGGATCCAACCCCTCAGACAAATCCTGCCTTTAACCTTTGTCCATGGAAAGGGCTTCCCAGGCTTTGGGATGAGACAGAATTATCAGGAATGTAAATGAGATAGCAGCATAATATGTAATTTATCACAGGGTGAGAAATGGAGATTTTTGGGTTTGTTAGAATGGTGAGGAGATGGAGACAAGATGGAGAATCCTTGTGGTTTTTGGGCTTCTTCCTCCTTTATTTCCTCCACATTCTGCAGTGTTGGGGACACAGATTGGTCAGAATTAGTGCAGTGTTATGTGAACAAAAGTTTAGTCAGTTATTGGTAGAAAAATAGAAATAATGCACGTTCTTGGTGATAATTGGGTGAATTACCTTTAAGAAGACCTTGAATCTGTGTGTTGGAGACTTTTTTAGACTTCTCTTGACTTTTGGCTTTAGGCTGCCAGAGGCTTTTTGCTTTTAGTCTTTTAGACTTTTTTAGACTTTAGGCTTTTTGCTTTTGGGCTNCCAGGACACTTAGTCCTGCTCACTGCCCTGCTTTCAAGGCACACCTTCTCCAGAAATGCATTTTTAATCTGCCCCCAGCTTTTGTTCACAGCACAAACTGTCCTGAAGCTGGTAAATGTCCTTGTTGTAGTGAGATTCCTTCCACTTGGCTCTAGAAAATGTTGTGTATGACACACACACGTCAGGGTTTCTTACAATGAATGCACAAATACGTACAAAAAGGAGGAGTAACCAGTGGGTGTTTACAAGCCAGGACAGGAGAAATAAATTTCTGAGAAGGAAATTCCCTACAATGGTTGGAGACCGCTGCAAGGAACAAATTCTCTCTAAATACTCAGTATAAGGAAAATAATCTTGGGGACAGTAATTTGTACATGCTTGAGAACTTGATAATGATCTTAAAATCTGTTTTGGATAAATAGGAAATTTTTTGCCGCTGTTTAAAAATGTAAAACCAAATGCTTTTTTTTTTTTTGTTGTGGTTGCTTATATGAAGATCACAGCTAATTAGCCCTGGTTAAGTTAAGCACATCCTTTGAAAATTGGAGACAAGCTCCTTTGCCCTCTGAAGAATTGTCTGTTATTTACATTGTTAATATTAATATCCTGCAGCCTCTAAACTCGGAGTCGCTGTCATTGGAGACAGCCTGTAACAAACAACTCAGACCTCCAGGAAAATAACCACTGGAGATATTTTCTCTTTTGTTTTGCCACAAGTTGAAATTACCAGGGGCGAGTGGAGCCCAAAGTTCGTAAGGCAAAACCCAGATTCAAGGATCACAGACTGGTTTGTGTTGGAAGGGACCTCAAAACCCACCTTGTTCCAACTGCCTGGAAAATCTGCATGGAAAAATGGCAGAGAGCTCCAGAAGGAGCAAGGCCTGGGTGCAGAGATTTAGACTGAGAGTTCCTGCAAATCTGCTGGAGCTTCCTTCTGCTTTGGAGGAGTGACCAGGTGCTGGAATTCCACCTGGCAGGAGTGAGGGTGTGAGTGCAGGCTGGATTCATTGTCCTGCAGAAGTGGGATGGACACTGTGTCCTCTGTCACCTCTCAGGCTCCTGCAGGGTCCAAACCAAAGGTTTGGCAGCCCTGGAGTTCAGCTCCCAAAGCGTGGCTGAGTGAGAACAGTGTCAGTGCAGATCAGCTGGAAAATCACGGAAAATATTCTTGAGGGTGATGCAGAAATGAGTGGAATTTATTAACATGGAAATGAACCTTGAAGGAAGGGGTTTGGGGGGTGGCTCAGCCAATAGCCATGTGGAAAGGCTGCAAAAAGCTCCTTATTCCTTCTCTTTGCTTGTACTTGAAGATTTGGGTAAAAAAACAAAGACTTTGTAAACTTGGCACTGGGTGTGGACATGAGAGGACAGGAAAGGGCCTCCAGGAGCTGGGTGTCTGTGGCTGGAGTCAAACCAAGGGCAGGACAGAGGGTCCTGGCAAGCACAGAATGTGTCAAAATCAAGAATATTCACCAATGTTGAGGCCTTCCACAGGGAACCCAGAGATACCAGCAGACTTTAAAAAAAAAATAAATTAACAAAAAATCCTCTCACTGGCTGCTTTACTGAGCTATCTGGACTGAAAACAAATATTGCCAACCAACAAGTTAAATATTTATTGATAATATGTGCTTAAAAAATGAGGGCCATATATCAGTTATGTACAATTTCATTAGGTTTTATTATGTTCTGTACTGGTTTGATAGGTTTAACATCAAGATTCCAGTTTCTGAACTCTGTGGGAGGTTTGGATGCCCCTGTGCCATTAATTACAGTGGGAACTGAGCACCCAGATCCCCAAACTCACTTTGAAATCCTCTGCCTGAACAGATCTTTCTCCTCAGTGTTCACAAGGTTGAATAGAAGCAAAGTTTCTGGGATATGATAATTTTGTGCTGGAATAAATCTTGTATAAGTAAAATCCCTGGAAGCTCCAAGGTAGTAGGAGTTATGTACTGGGGAATCTTTAACAAGATCACTGAAGAGATTACTGCTTCAATAAATGAAGATTTTTATCTGGGCTCCTTTGAGACAAGGAAGACACCAAGGGACTAGAGAGAAGTAAATACAACCCCAGTCTGGAGGGGAGCAGGAAAAAAAGGGCTGGGAAAACCAGCCAGGATATAATAGACCAGCACATCCGACCTTGGTGCTAGGCAGAACTCTAGAAACATTAATAAAGGATGAGATCACAAAACATCTGGAGAAATAAACCAGTCAGCATGGTTTCATAAAGGGTAAATCCTGTCTGACAAACCAAGGGGATTTTTTTAGGGAGATGATGTGGAAAGCAGGCATGGGTGAGAATGCTGGGCTTAATTCCATCTTTTTTGGGCTCAGGGTACTCATCTAAAAGGATTGCTCACAGAGCTGGGGTGTGGGTTGGAGTAATGTTGGTGTAAGAGGGAGGGATGAGAGGTGTCAGTGGAGGCAGCAGAAATCTCCAGCTGATTTCACAACCCTTGCTCACTCAAAGGGTTAAACTTGGGCAGGGGCTGCCAGGGGAGGGTTGGAGTGCCCATCCCTGGAGGTGTCCCAGGAATGTCTGGAGATGGCACTGAGAGCTCTGGGCTGGGGACAGGGTGGGGATGGGGCACAGCTGGGACTCCATGGGCTGGCAGGGATTTTCCAGCCCTAATCCTGTGATCCTCAGGGTTAAACTCAGCTCTCTGCAGCCTCTGGAAACACTTGAGTGAAGGTGTTACCAGTGAAGTGAATAAAGTGGAGGTGATAGATTAAACCTGCAGAGAACTCCTGTACAAGGCCAGGGAAGGGTGGAAGAAAACATTCCATCGGCTCTGCTTGAGAGAAACTCTGGATTTTTACATTTGTAGCCCCAAATTGTGGGAATATTCACCAAACAAAGGTTTGGCAGAGCTCTGGGTGAGAAGCAGGTGTCGAACTAATGCAAAGCAGAAGTTAAACCCACAGAAGTGTGACCTGTGAAAATGTAAGAGTTTAATCTGGTGTATTGTAAAATGCTTCCCTGGATCTCTTGTAGCTGCTCTGCCCGAGGCAGGGACACTCCAATGGACATCCCAGGGATTGGGAAGGGCAGGGAATGACAGCAGCAATGGCTCAAGGGAAGTTGTGAAGTTGCTACATGCAAAGAGCCTGGGAAACCTGGATCTGCACCCACCTGGGGGAAAAAAAGCTCTGTAAAGGATGATCTAATTTGGAGATTTCAAGGTGCTGAGGAGAAATTTGAGAGGAGATGAACTAAAGTCTCCAGTTTACTCAGATTCCCAGGATGTGTGTTGATAAATAAGTATAAAGAAAGAAAAGTAGAGCAGAATTAGGAATCTGGATGTGTTTGATTCAAGGAGGGTGAAAAAGGAACAGCCTTCCTTTTGTGCTGGAAAATCAGGAATTATGGAGCTGGGGGGAAAAATCAGCCCTGTCCTCTGCTAGCATAACCCATCTCTTCACTAATTACATAGTTAAAGGCCAAATAATTAATCTTTACTATCAAGACATGCAAGGAAAGGTGTGTGGTGGGTCAGAGGGCAGGTGGCACCTTCAGTGTGTAAATGAGCTGCCCATGTGACACAAGGAACAGGCAGAGTTGGACCTAAAGGGGTTTTCTTGGCTTATAAAATGCAACCTCTGAACCTGCACCACTCCCAGAGGCCATTTTTTAATTTGTCTCCCTTTTTGTAAATAAAATACTCCAAATTTGTGGTATCAGGAGGAAAATAGAAAATAAAATGGAGGGGGGGAGGAGGGGAGAGGGGGGGAACAATCCAAAAAACAACCCAAACCCACAATTTATTATAAAAATAGCACTGCAAATATTAAAGATTCCTGGATTCTCTTAGAGCATGAAGTCACACTGCTGCAAGCACGACATGTGTCAGGCTCTGGGTTTGCCAGGCTCGTGTAAACAGATAAAAACAAAAAGTACATCAGTCCTGAAATGCCAGTGAGCAAAGTGATGTGTCTGTGTGCTCTGACCTACAAGAAAGCACCCAGCAGAGTTCTTACTAATTTTAGTTCTGGTCCAGAAATGCTTTTGCTGTGTGCATGACCTGCAAAGTAGCCTAATTGTAAAGCTGTAGTAGAGTACTAATTCATGGAGAAATAGGAGGAAATAAATGAAGGCAGTGCACAGGTTTTTAGTAATGGGAGCTGCATTTGTGTTCTCTTATCCAATGTGTACTGAACTTTATGCACAAAAATAGAAATACCACTGTTGCCTCATGCTCAGTGACACTGGTGATGTGATGTGAGCCAGAACAGACAAGCACCACAGCATCCTCTCTGCTCTAAAAAAATCACTTTTTCTGTCAGGTTGTAGGAGCACAGAGTAAAGCCCCTCCCATTTTTCCTAGTGTTATTCAAATCCAATTTCCTAAACTGTGCTTGTTTGTAGTGGTTTGTGTTTTTTGTTTTTTTCTTGTTGCAAACAGTTGGAAAATGAACACAGCTAAAATCAGACTCAGCTGCAACCTTTAAATAAATCTTTCACCCAACAAGAAACAAGAAAATGCTTTTTAAGATTTGAAATTCTAGTCATAGGTTTGCTGAGTTTGTGAGTACTTCTGTTCTTGGTTTAATTAGGAGTGATGGCCCTAAAATACTGTCTTTAGTACTGTTTAATACAAAATACTGTATTTTAATATTATATGTAAATAGGAAATAAAATCTTGGGCAAACAAGGTTCTAGACCCTATTTGCCCAGAGAGGTCGTGGATTCCCCATTCCTGGAATTGTTTAAGGTTAGGTTGGACAGGGCTTGGAGCACCCTGGGATAGTGAAAGATGACTCTGCCCATGGCAGGGGGTGGAACTGGATGATTTTTAAGGTTCATTCAAAACCACTCCAGTCTGGAATCCTCTAATTCTATTTGTAGGGCCAAGATCCAAGTGTCAGAGTTTCTGACTGCTTAAATTCCTTTCTTTTCAGAGCTGCCTGCTCTGATAATTCCCTTTTTGTGAATTTTGACAGTTGTCTAGTTGAACTAAACAGGAACTATTATTTCAGCTACTTCAAGTTCCTAACAAGAACAAAACAGGGAGTTGACAGAAGCTGGAAATACTCCATTCTCTTCCCAGAGCATGAGGCTGTTGTGTCCATGAAGCAATATTTCTTCTTTAACCTGCTTCTCATTTGTCTGCATCTTCCTCCGCTGCCTTCAGGAACGAGTCATTAATAGCTGCTATTCAGGACAGAAGTGAGAACTCTTTCAGTCCATAATTCACCCTCACAATTCAAGCAGAGAGTCACTTTGGAGCCTTTTTCTAGTGCATCATTCCATAACCACCAAACCAGATGGAGTGTTTGGTTTGTAAAGGTAACTCCAAATCCACCGTCAGGCTGCTCTGGCCTCCCTGTAAAGTCCTATTCTGGGCAGGAGGGTTTTATCCCAGACCTCTGGTCCTTGGAGTTGCTGTACAGGTATTTTTTTTCCCAGTCAGGAGCTGTGCCAGTGCCTCACCGTGCTGCCCTGGCTGCTGTGACCTGCCCAGCCAAGCCCCCGAACGCGCGATCAGCGCTCAGCTTAAACCTGGCAGGCTCCTTCTTCACTACAGATAAAAGTCATAAGATTTGCCAGCCCCGACTGTGAAACGCTCCTGCTGCCTGAACTATTTTCCACCCAACCCTTGTTTTCTTTGTAAAAGCCTTTTTCTATTGATCTGAATTGACTGGTGCAGCAAAGCCTTGTGAGTTCGATGCAAATTGTTGCCGTGCGCTTACTGGGAGCAGCAGAGCAATACAAAAGGATGTTTTGGCATAGATGTGCAACACTCTTATTTCAAGACATGTCTCCCTGTATTGATATTTGGCCTGATCTTGCTTGCAGAGTATAAGCAAGGAGTCAATTAAGGCATTTTTAAATGTTTTGAGGGGATGCTAAAGCTAAAATCCGAGGAGGGCACGTGTTTGTGTGGAGGACTGCTGAATCCGCGTGTTTTCCTGGATTGAGCTGGAATTGATCTCAATCTTTCAGCTGAGACAACATCAACTTCTAGAATTTTATCCTACCTCTGTGTGTCAGGGCTGGGGAAGCACTAAAAGGCAAACAGAAGTTCCATCTTTGTTTTAAACCTACCAAACTCGCTGGTTTTGTGAAGTTTTTGCCTGTTGTGCAGCTCAGTTACTTGACCAAAGAACCATAAATAGATTTGGGGCAGGAAAAAAATCTCAATTTTTGAATGATTTTTCCACAAATAGTTTGAATGTAGGTCCTTGTCAGTGAAAACTTCTTTCAAATATTCCATCTCTCCCTGCCCTCCAGCAGTGGGAAGCCATTCCCTGTGTCCTGTCCAAAGTCCCTCTCCAGCTCTCTTGGAGCCCCTTTGGGTAATGGTCCCCTTTCAACCTTCCCTGAGCACAAGCTGCAAATCCCAGTTCAGAGCTGTCAGCTAAACCATAAATTACCAGATTTATTCCTGAGTTAAATATCTCTGAGCCTGGCCTCCACATTTTCTTGATAGGTCAATAAACTGCCTGTGGAGTCCAGCTCCGAGCTGCATCTGTGTTGATGCCAAAAGTGGGAATAACTCACGAGATCTGCGTTTGTGCTTCCTCTGGCAGACCAAGCTGAGTCACGTTTGCTCCGTGTGTGAGGAGCAGGGACACAGTCCCTGGGCTGTGCAGTGGAAGGATGTGCATCAGAAATGACCAAAAAGACAAATGTGAGCCGAAACCGTGCTTAATCCAGCAAATGTCTTCTCGTGATCCCTTTGTACATGAACGGAAAGCAGTCATGGTCAGAATGGCCATCATTCATGTGGAGCGTGTTTCCCACGCTGTGATTTACCTCCGTGAGGGGAAACAAGCCCCAAAAAGTGCCTGCACACAGAAATAGCATTACTGGTGGTGCCAGCTAGGAAATTTGGGATGGCATCTGTTTTCAGTGATCCCCAGGTGGCCCTGGCCACAACCAAGAGCTTTTCATTAGGAACAGAAACAAGAGCTGCTCATATTTTCCTTTGAGTTTTTTTTCTTTTGGGCTTTTGTTCTGTTTTGTTCTGTTTCTTCTAAAAATTGCATCTTCGGGCGCTTAGAATTTAACTCTTGTTGCTTGCTTGGAGGTAAAACCCTCTGTGTCCATCTGTCTCAGGGAAATTTAACACCAACGGGATTTCCTTTGGTTTCACACACACATCAGGTTTTTCAGAACAATTAATTTGCATGAAGAGACAAGAATCCTTTCCTGCTCCTTCCTCCTTTCCCTGATCCCATGTGCCAAGCTTGAGGCACCACGTGGCTTTAAGGGAGACTTTTGGGAGAGGCTCCTCGTGCCTGTTGGGGAACTGGAGAGCCCAGTGCCTGCAAGAGGCTAGAGGCTGGTGGGAAATAAAGCCTTAATGATGCTTTGCAAGCCCTCAAGAAGCAGCGCCAGGTTTCTTTCCCTGGTGATCCACAGCCCAAATCCGCCAAGGCTCCTGCATCCAAATTTAAGCGCAGGAGCAGCCCCGGAGGACGAGGCGTGGGCTGCACTCACAGAGGCAGTGTTGATTCAGGATTAAGGTGAATAAAGCTGACTCCTCTGGGGATGTGTATGATGTATATATTAGACTTTTTGAGGAACTTTTGACCTTAGCCATGCTCGTTTTGTGTTTCAAGTCACCGTGATGGCTCCCACGACGTCGCGCCTCAAGGAGCTCGCGTGGTCGGAGTGGAGGATTTGAGAGGGGCCAAAATGGTTCAAGGAAATAAATCCCACTCAATTGAGTGTGACCTGAGCCCCTCACTCCTCCGGGGCTTTCAGAGCATCCCTGTTTATAATCTTGTGCAGAAATAGGAGAAATATTGGGGAGTTGTTTTCTTCTTTATGAATTTGATGTCTGCTCCAAACTTCAACTCTTCTCAGCAGCAATATCACAGGCCTGGCACACAAAGGTAGCCCTTCAGGTGGAAAGTTATTCCTGAAATCCTGGCTAGAAGCAAATTATCCCACTGGATTACTGTGGCTGAAAAGCAAGAGCAGAGGAGCACAAAGTCAATATGTGAAGTTGTAAATTCCTTTTCTGTAGTAACTCTTGCACGTTTTCAGAACTGCACAGGGCTGGGGAGCAGAAAGGAAACAAAGCGGTTTACAGACTCCAAAACCATTCTGAGAGAGAAATTGTGGTTTTTGTTGAATCACAGCATGCTAAAACTGCTTTTCTTAAAGTAAGAAATAGTGAGTAGGGGTGGGAATGTGAAGTGTCTGTCCCTGTTCCCAGCACCTTGCCCACGTGCAGGACCAGAGCAGGGACATCACCACGAGAGCACAGCCTAATGAGAGCTGGGTGACAATGGCACTGCCACCGAAGGACATGTGACATGCACATGAATATCAAATGAATTCATTATAATCACCGCTATTTCCATGAATACCAAATGAACTTATAATAACTGAGCGCATGAAGTTACCGTTTTGTGACCAAAAAATAAAAAAAAATAAACCCAGACGAAAAAAAAAACCCCACAAAAAGATCAGCAACAAAAATATTGGGAAAAAACTTAACGTGATTCTATTTTGAAGAAGGAGTATTTAGAGAAAAGGCTTGAAAAAAGTGAGTATTTTGAATCATACAATTGTTAGTGCTGGAAAAGAACTTTAAGACCATCAAGTCTGACTGCTCCCCAGCACTGCCACCACTAACCCAGATCCCCAGCTGCCACCTCCACATGGCTTTAAATCTCTCCAGGGATGGGGACTTCTAGATGATGGTTTCTGTCCATTTATTTTATTGTTTTTTCTTATATATATATTTCTTATTTTTGAATGCTAACTACCAGATAATGAGGATGTAGATTTTTTTAATTGCTTACTGGAAAATCTTGATTTAAAATAGGTTTTATGGAAATAAATATCTTTGCTGTAGAAGACGACTCTGATAATAATCTAGGAGGATGTTACCTAATAAAAGTTCATATGTAGCACTCTTTAGGTGGTTCTTAACCTCCTGAAGCAGAGGAACTCTGGGTTTTAGTCAAACACCTTTTCCCACCAAATCTTGAAGATGCTGAAACTGTGAGGTGTGGTTTTTGTGACAAATCTGCACCACAGACTGCAAACATGAAAATCCGTAAGGAATAGACTGCTGGGGTCAGATTCCTGCTTCTCTGCCCAGACACCAAAATTTGGGAGGTTCTGGGCTCTCTGTGCCTGGTGGGAAACCCATCCCTCCTCTCCTGTCTGGTTCCCAGCCTGGTCTGTGCTGGTTTTCACTGGGGACAGCTGGGACTTTGCCACTGGTGCTGGAACACAAGGGTTTATCTGTGTGGTGGTGGGAGGTGGGATCAGGGAACATAAATGGACTTTGACTTTGTGTCCTTTAATAGGGAAAAGTAAACCTCCATCGTTCCTCACATTGCCAGAGCAGCTACTGAAATTCCAATTAAAAGCTGTAATGGGAGCTCAGGGTGGATCTGTACCATAAGACACTTCTAGGTCAGGCAGGAGGGTTGCAATAATAATAATCCCAAGTACATTTCCTTATTTAACTTTGTTTTTTATTGTGTTCAGCCCGCAGCTGATTTTTTTTTCTTTACCTTGTAACATAGTCCCTAATTGAGACACATGAAGCTCATAAGAGGCTTTAGACAAGATTCAGCTAGCCACAAAAGTCATTATCTCATTTTCATTTATTAACATGATATTTCCAATGGATTAACGAGGGTTTCCCTTTTGTTGCCTCTGCTGTGGCACTAGCCCTAAAGGGGCTGTTGCGTTTCTCCATCTCAAGTGACTTCTTACTCACATTAGATTACAGTAATGTACGTGTTCCTGGAATGACATTTATTCTACTTCTTGCATTAAAATTCCCTATTTGAAGTAGCTATAATTGCTGGAAATAGGATAAAGTGAACTTGAGTGTTGGTTTTAGCAACGAGCTGGTATCAAAATAACTGCTGCAAGGACTGGGCATGCAAAAATGCTCTCCTTGGTTTCAGGCGTCTCATCCTGTAGAATTCCTGAAAGCTGCACGTTATGATGAAGACCTGCTAACTCCAGCTTTCTGAGGAAGCCAGAGGTCGTGTTAAGAAGCTGCTCCCTGTGTTTTCCACAGCACTCAAGGTTTATTTTTCAAGCATCAGTGGTCCTGCCGTTCCGGGAGGCTGCAGGAAGCAAGCAGTGCCTGTTTTGGGTGAGCGGGACACCCCGCCAGGCCACTGCAGTGGGGTGTGGGGGTAAAGCCCAGCCCAGGGAGCTCTGTTATTTTCCAGCCGTGTTTTCCAGCTCTGCTGCTGCTCTCCCAGAAGGCTGCCCCAGCAGCACTACAGCGAGGACCTGCAGAGAGCCTGTCTGCTCCAGGCACTGTCTGATCTTGTCTGACATAATTTAAACCTATGCTTCCTGCCTTGGTTTTACATTTTCCAGGGCCTGAAAGGTTCAGTGGGAAACAAAACTCACCTAAGAAAAATAGAGAAGAGGGGATTTAAATCAGTGCAGCCTATTGCTGCTTTATCTTACCTGATAGAAAGATGCTGCTGGGTGTCTGCCATTAGGTTTGATATAAAATCAAGACCTTAATTTTTTGTGGGTGTCAGATTTCTTCTGTCCAGCCCCTCCAGAGGTCTCAGCCCTAAAGGATGAGAGCTTAAACATGGCATTTAGGAGAAAAAATGTGTCTGCTCCAGCCAAGCCTCCCCAGTGCAGTTGGATTTAGTGCTGCTCCTCACCTGCGTTGTGTCCAGCCCTGCTGCTCCCTGCCCGGAGCTGCACAAGGAAGGGAGGCAGCACAGACTGATGGTGTGTTCCTTCTGGATCAGCATTTCATAAGCCTGAGGATATGAAAATCTGGAAAATCAACTGTGGAGCTTGGAAGAAGATTTCTTCCTGCCTTGTCTACTGGGGAAAGAAGAATCAGGGATATTTAATCCAGGAAGCTCCATCATATGTCAAGTTTAAGACTGTAACAGAGCTTTATAAAAACTCTTAAGGACACAATCACTAACAGGTTTCAACATGAATTTGTAAACTGAGCGGCCTTTGCTGATTTTTTTTATTTTAAATTTCTTCTGCACTCTGTTCTGGAGGGTGCTTTTGGCTTTGTCACATTGCACATCAGGGTGGGTGACTGGGCAAGGGGCAGGCAGCACCTCAGCAATCTCAGTGTTGGCACTGAGTGGAGAGGCTCCTGTGTGGGTTCCCCTCCTTTTTTGGGTGTCACAGCTGGAGTCATCCAAAGGAATGCTTCAGATGGGTCTTTAAAAATGCTTTTTAAAGAAGAGACACACGTATAAAAACTGCCGTTATCAGTCTCCGTGGTTTTCCCAACAAATAATCTCCTTAATACAAAGCTGTAACTCATGATAGGAAAATGGCCCTAGCCTGATGGGTGGAGGGATCTGCTGAGAAACACAAAATCCCCTCAGGTGACCCCAAACCCCCCTGTTTGGGATTCAGGCATTGTCACCAAGTGTCTGGCTCAGGCTCTGCCAGCCCCTCCCTGTAGTTTGCATGCCACAGCAGGGTTCAGAGAGGGGCTCTGTGCTCACCAGAGCCTGAACAGAAAGGGTGTTCAGAGTGTGCTCTTCCTTAATTTAAAATATAAATAAATAAATATATAGTATGAACAGTTGGAATAAAACCTGTGTTTTGGGTAGATTCCAATAATGTGGTTTTCATTGCAGGAGATGAGATGCCTGTCAACACTTCCTAGTCAGATTCGCCTCCTTTTTATATTTTTTTGTACAATCCCCTCCTTCTCTTTTTGTAGCAGAGAGGAGTGTCCTACATATCGTGGTCCCATCTCCATACTGTAATTATTAATATAGGGTAGGGAGAGGTCACCTATGTTTTTTGGCAACAGTTATGTTCCCATGTATAAATCATGATAAAGTGCTATTACTCTGTAGGGTATGCTGATGTTTTCAATTTACTCTGTGTAAAATATAATTTCTTTCTTTCTCTTTTTTCCCTTAAAAAAAAAAAGCTAAAAAAAAAGCCTTTTTTGTTTCTATCATATAGATAAACTCATAGATTTTGCAACCAATAAAAATAATATTAATAAATATGAGGCATTGTTACAAAGTAGGTCCTAACTATGCAGCCTAATGTTTCAGTAAGTCTATGGTGCACATCCTTTTATAGCCAATTAAGAGGATGTTTTATTTCCCTCATTAAAAGTGCAGCCCACAGTCACCATGTTGAATCAAATAAGTACGAGTTTGCACATCCTGTGCACAACCTTTCCTCGAGGCACAGTAGCATTTGTCATCTTTATAATAAAGCTTTCCAATTTTTCTGATTAATATTTAAAAGAAATAACATGACCTGAGGAATATATATATAACATCCTTGTGCCAAGGCTTTCTGTGCTCCCTGGTTTAAGGCTAAGGTGCCATTAGATCACTTGGTATTCTGCAATATTCCAAGACCTATTTTCTGGTGTTTATGTGCAGCAGCAGCTTTTTGTGCTCTTTTTCTCCTCCCAGATAAGAGAGAGATAGAGATCTCAACAGTGCTTGTTGTGTTTCAGGATGTTCCTGGTTCCCAGTCTCACCATTCCATGTGGAGATCAGGGAATGTCCCCTTAGGGATTGTCCTCTGAGCCTTTGCTGGGTCATTATGGCTCCATGAGCAGGTTTCTGGATCTGAGTCCTTGCAGCTTTCTGGCAGGGCAGGTGTGGGCTGGAATTCTGGGGTCAGGTGAGGTCCTGCCCCATCACCAGCTACCAAAACCTGCCCAGTGGCTGTGGGAACCTCTGGGTCTCTGTCTCTTCTGGTTCAGGTGGCAATCTGCCCATGTCACCACTGTGAGTGTGGAGATGACCTGGACAACGTGAGTTCAGCTTGTAAAGGCAAACCTGCCCCCCAGGCTGTGTCTCCTGGGGGCCCCAGGCTGGTTCAACTTTGCTGAATTCCAAGATCTTCATATCTGGGGAAGTAGATATCCATGCTAGGACTGGGGATGTCTGCAGATTGTAGAAAGATTGACCATTTACCTTCATTTTTGTTATAATTTTTATTTTTTAAATAACTGCTGTTGACAGTACAAAGTATTAATCTGTTAAACAAGGGTAAAAAATGTGTAGGCTGAGATTTGACAGCAGAGGTACTGAAAACTCTTGTGCAGCCATTGAAATACATTAATTCCTTGTTCTTCCCCCCCTCCATGTTGTCTCTTATTTATTTTCTTTCATTTCTCCCTCCCTACAATAATTGGAAGCCAACAGAGGAAAACAAGGAGGGCTGAGATCAGTTTTGGTATTTTTTTATTGGCACATATCACTAAAGCCCCTCAGGTTCTTCAAATCATTACAAGCCGTCACAGCTAGAATAACAAAATATAAGCCTTTAAACTTAAAGGCTCAATTATTCAGGGCTCTCTGTAAATTACAGACAAAGCTAACAAATTTCATACATTAGTCATGGTAAAAAATATTAAATTCCATGGTTTGTCACAGATTAATAGGAAAAAAAGATTAAAACGGCAAGTTGTGTAAGTAATTTAAACAAATGGTTCTCAGAGATTCTGCATGTTTGGTAAAGAATTAAATAAGTGAATATCAGGAGCTGAACTTCTTGTGGATGAGCCAAAGCCTTTTTGGAAAAGCTGAGGCTCTCTTTGAATATGGAACCAATGTTTTCCTCAATCCTGTAACACATTCAAACCAGCTGTCGTGCAAAGAAAGAATTCACCATGCAGTGTTGCTTGTGCTCGTCTTAATCCATCCCCACCAGCCAGGAACTCGCTGTGGAGGGAAAAAAAGAGGAAAACCTCCTGTGGACCAAAACTTGGAAGGTGCAGAGAATTCCAAGATTAATTCTGAGGGCTGGCGTGGCTGTTGGAGGGGCTGATAACGCCGCGCACCACGGGGCAAGAGTTGCCTTAAGTAGCTCCTAGAAATAATTGCAGAAAGTTCTTTATGGAGCGTTGGCACTTGGGCAAACTGGCAGCAGAGGCAGAGGGATCCCAGGCCTGCTCGGGAACGGGGTGGGACCCACATCCCAGGATCCCTGTGCAGCCCCTGCCCACGACAGGGAGCTGTCCCTGACGATCCAGCTCCTGCCAAAGGAGCATTCCCCACTTCCCCTCCTGAGGAGCACAGGGATGTCACAGCACACTGAGGGGTGGGTTTGGGAATGAGCCGCGTGTGCCCTCAAACTGTGACAATCTCCAAGAGTTGCCTTTGTTCTCCAGCGTTCTCTTCTTATTTATTTCTGGTTGTATTTTTCTCTTCTGTCAGCTGAGGAGATGAGGTAAGTTTTCCTTCCTCCTGATCTCCTGGAGCTAACAGTGGGATATCGAGCACAGAACCTCACCCTACCTATTATTTCAGCTCAGTTCAACATACATCTGATTTTTCTTTTTTTTTTTTTTTTTCCACTCTTCACTTCTTAAACCATTGTTTTGTGCAGGAGAAGCGAGTGAGAGATCAAAGCTGTGGTTGATAGCAAGGGAACCAAAAATTCATTTTCTGGATTTCCTTTTTCCTTCACTTCCTCTTAACAATTCTTCCAGTTTACAGCTCTTTGGAGTGTGATGCCACAAGCAGGCAACTATTGCATTTTTCTGGGTTAAAATCTGCCGTTTTGGCTCTTACTTTAACACCCATAGCACAAAATCCTGCTCTGAGTGGCCAGACCTGGCTTTTGCCTGGGGGTACAGCTCAGGCCAAACTGGATTTGCTGCAGAAAGCTTTGCCCATTTTCTTAGGCTGGTGCTGAGGAATGGGCTCTGTCATTTCCTGGCACCACAGCAGCTCTGGGGGTGCTCATTTTGGGATGAATTCAGACAGAGCCATGTCAGGGTTGTTTGCTCCATCAACACTGGCTTTAGTGTTTTCAGTAAATCTCCATTTCACCCAACTCTGTTTTCATAAAGTTCATAGCAAGTGAGCAGCAATCCAAAGGTGGAGAAACACTCATCCTCCATGGTTTACCCCTTTTAATGTAAAGATTCAGAGTTTTCCTCCTAACTTTCAGGAAACCTTATCTCATGTATGTGTTTGTTCAGCATAAAATCTGCTGGTGGGCAGGTTACCCTCTCCCATATCCATGTGTTTGCTGGGATGAAGGAGCTCCAGGGGCTGGCAGAATTAACAGAACCTGAATTTGGGATCTGTCTTTCCCACAGAAAGGCAGATCCCAGCTGGAGTCAGGAAGCCCCAGTCACCCCCCTGGGAACTCCTTCACAGGAAATTTCCCAGCACAGTTCCTCAGTGAAGGAGGTTGTGTCTTCTGATATATGTTGGATAAGCATCTGCTTGTGATATTCTTCCAAAATTTGGAAATATTCAGTTTGTTCCATACTGACACGTTCCAGCAGTTCGTGTACCAGAATTGCTGATTAACTTTGGTTGACTTGAGAGGTTGTGTCTGACCTGGATTTAGAGCCAGGCTTAGCTCTGCAGTGAAAGATCCCACACTTGACATCGCCAAATTGTTTCACAAACCCAAATACTGTTAATTCTGCTGGTGATTTCCCAGACTTGTGCAAACTGCAGGATGCTCTTCTGCCTGCTCATCAGCTCCATTTGAGGGCTGGTGCAGGGGCAAGCCCTCTTACCCCCCTTTGTGTAGTTGTTTGGTTGAAACTTTTGATGCAACAGAAAGGTCTGGGACCACCAGGAATGGGAATTTTATATCAAACCTAATTGCTTTTCACTGTCCTCACAGGATGCCAGTGCAGGTTTGAGTCTTGCTTTCCTTCCCAGAGGCAGCCCTCTGCTTTCCTCTTCCTATTCCCTGCGTTCTGGGTCATTCCTGGGTTCATTCATTCCAGTGGTTTTATTCCTATTTAATTATTCCTATTTAACACTCACTTTAGGAAGGGAGGAAAAACCTGCACTGAGACTTCAACTGCTGTCCTTCATCCGAACATCCCTGTCTGGCTCTGCTGCTCCCACCTCCTCCAGCTCCTCCCTGCCCCCAGCTTTTCCAAACCTGCTGGGTGGCTTCAAACAGTCTCCTTGTACCCATCCCATGTTTAAAGACTCCTCTGAAAATAGGTGAACTCCTCTAGCAAGTAACCTGCTGGAGGAGCCTGTCAAGGGCTGGCTGTACACACTTCAGTCTCGGCAAGAATCAAAGTAAAACGAGGAGAGTCTCACAGAAAAGGGTTACAGAGAGTTTCACGTATTTTGCAGCCTTTTCATGGCTTAAATTACACTTCCCCTTGTTCTAGTTTTAAAAGGCAGAACAGAAAAGTTAATTTTAACACTGAAAAATGAAGGCTCTTCAATTATTTATAACATTAAAATGTACAAATGTTTGATCAATGAACTTGAAAAAAACATGCAACTACAAAACCCATTTCACAGTGTTCTAAAGTTCATGTGGCAGAGATAGAGAAGTGAAATGATTATTAACAGACGAAGAGCAGCATTTTAATAACATTCGAGCTGTAATAATGAGGCTGACAAAAGCAAGGGAATTCAAAGCCAGCACTGATCTGACGCTCCCTCCTTAACACATAGACTGTGCCTAATTTTGTGGAATGTGAGGTATTGTAAGAAAATTGCTCTCGTGCTGGAGACCCCCTCAGTGTGGTGCCCAGTGGGGTGGCAGCAGGATGAGGTACCTTTTGTTTTTAGTACTTTATTATTTTACACTGAAGTGTTTTGAGTAAACACACAGCTGTGTCTTCATCTTTTTTTTTTTTCTTCAAGCTTTACCATTGCCATTAATAATACTGGAAAGATCTCTTTTTTTCCTGACTTAAAAACACTGAAATAGGACATTTCCCATGAAGCAGCAAGAGGTGAGCCCAGCACGGCTTACAATGGTCTGTAAAGGGATTATGGATCACTGTAACACCGAAAAACATTGGCCTAGTATTGGGATGAGCCTCGTGACACCCAAATCATGGAATCATGGAATGATTTGGCTTGGAAGGGACCGTAAATCTCACCTTCCACTGTTCCAGGCTGCTCCAAGCCCTGTCCAGCCTGGCCTTGGACAATTCCAGGGATCCAGGGGCAGCCACAGCTTCTCTGGGCACCCTGTGCCAGCCCTGCCCACCCTCACAGGGAAGAATTTCTTCCTGCCATTTATCCTAAATTTCTCCTCTTTCAGTTTGAGCCAAAGTGAAAATCATGCTGCAGGAATAAAGAGAGGTTATGGTGAGCATGAGGCTTGTCCAGAGCTGTCCACACCCCCTTCCACTTTGGGGATGAATTGTCCAGAAGCTATTTCAACTTCCTTGGCTCCCAGTGCCTTCACCCCCAGGTCTGCTCTCCAAGGGGCTAAAGCTGGGAAGGGCTGGTGGTGTCCTTCCTTCACACTAACAGGATATTTTTGTTGGATAGGTACACAGGTTTTCTTACAAAAAGAAGTTTATTTTCCAAATACCATCCCTTTCCAGGAAAACAAACATGATGTGATCAGCCAACTGCTCTATTGCAATAAATCCTGTTTGTTCTGTTTGTTCAGCACTTTTCCTCAAAAATGGATATTCTTTGGGAGATTAGGATGCCTCTTATGCAACAGCAAACTGAAAACTCTCTGTTTTTACTGCACTATAGCAAAACTGTGATGCTTAGAAGCAAATTTCCAAATGGGAAGGATGCTAGATGTGGAGTGGAGAGCAAGGAAAAGGGTTTATTGCACTGAAATGTGTATTTATACCCTGGTAAAAGTAAGGAAATGATATTTAGAAAGTGATGATGCCTTCAGGAGGCTGAGCTGGAGCAGAGCCCAGCCAGAGCCAAAGGATAAATTGGGGATTTATTCCAAGGCCTCACTGGGCACACCTGGGCAGCACCAGAGCCCGGCTGGGCACACCCAAGGGGAGCCCAAAATGGGCCCAGAATGGACAAACGGCCACNAGGGAAGGAAGGGCTCCCTTGGCTCTGCCTGTGCAGTGAGGGACTCTCCCACCTCTTCCCTTCCCCAGCCTGACTCTGGAGGGACAGTTCTGGGATGGGAGAGGTGAGGCCATGGGAGAGGTCAGACAGAGCTTCTTCACTTTTGGGGTGCTCCCCTCACCTCCCCAAAGCTCTCTGAGGAAGGGGTGTCCCAGTTGTCCCCCTTGGTGACCCCACAGCCCATCCAAGGTGCAGCTATGGGCACCCAGGGTGTCCCCGTGGGGTGGGCACTGTCCCCACCCAGCCAGCCACCACCCAGGGACCAGCTGCCCTTCCCTGAGCCGCTTCCTGAAAAACAGGAGCCCAACCTTCATGTCTTGGTCCTGCAGCTTCTAATTATGCCCTGCACAAGGCCTTAGATGTGAAGTCTGCTGCAGAAGCAGGACGGTGACGACGATGAAAGGGAGCAACATCAAAAGTGTCAGGAAGAGGGGAAGGCAACGCCATATCAGTGGTGAAGCCACATGCATATTCCAATTTGCTATGTGACTGTGGTGCTAATTTGGAGGCTGGAAAAAAAAAAAACAAACCCGTTTACAGGCGGGATGGCATCCACACAGTGCCTCAGGAATGTGCAAGGAGAGTTTCCTAACAGGGGAGCCACCTGCTTATTGAGGCTGCTCCTAACACACAAATAAAGTATAATTAGGGCTCATTAGGAGAGGAGGGAGGGCTGCAGTCACCCTGGCGGGATTCACAGGGAGGAAATAAGGCCACAGCACTCACATGGGGCTGGGAATGAGGAGGGAAGGGTGAGCGCTGTCCTCACTCATCCCAGTCCAAGAGGATGGATTGTGTGGTTTTTTTTCTTTTTGCTCTGGTGTTGCAATGCTTTAAAAACACAAAAACTATCTGAAAGAGGGAGGGGGAAAAAAAAAGAAAAAAGTTACAAAAATTCTATTAATAAAATTTAGGAGATTAATAAGTCTTAGTATTACATATAAAAATTGGCATTAAATATTTAGAAATTCTATTAATAAAATACTAGATTAATAAAGCCTAATATTAAATATAAAAAATTAATTGGGTGCAGCTCATCAACTTTGTAGTGTGAAAACCATGGTGAGAGTCCTGCCAGTCCTTCCTTGTGGCTGTGGCCGTGGGATGGAGGTGCAAGAACAGGAAATTCAGAGCTGGGGTGACTGACCAGGCACAGTGTGCTTGGGAATGAGCAGGAACACTGCCTGATCCATGTGGAAGATTTGACCTTTTCTCCCTGGAAAACAGCTAAAATAGTCTAGGATGTGATGCAGGTTGGCAACATCATGGGAATAAAGGCTGTTTCCTAATTGGGAAGTTTGGATCTGTGGGAATTTCTGTGTCCTGATATTTTCGAACTGAGCAGGCACATTTAAAGTGTCAATAGGGATGAATTTTGCCCCTGGATAACAAAGTGTGGTTGGATTTTCCATACTGGGAGGGGCAGAGCAGCACCAGCATTTGGGTCGTGCCTCTGGCAGTACAGGAGGGATGTGGGATGCTGCAGGATCAGGCATGCTTAGGTTTACACTGGAAAAAAAGACTAAATTTCCCTGTTAAAATATTTCAAATGGCAAAAATTCAGATGGTAGAGATTGTGTGGAAGAGGAGGTGTTATCTAAAATTATCCAAATCTTTCCAAACATAGTTTTCTGCTTAAATTCTTCATCCATATGGCTTTTTTTGGATCAGTGTTCCTAATATCTTCTTGAAGTATGATGTAATCTCCCATCACTGATGATGTTTTCAGAGAATTTTTTGCCCAGAGTTAGAAAAATCAGTGCTTTTTATCTCTGCTCAGTGTTTACAACAAATGGTAAAACTGTGTTTAAATTAGGATAAAATATTAAAATTAATATTCATTGACTTTTATGTTTCATTATCGTTAGAAATTAAGTTTATTTCCTGGGTAAACAGTTTATAGCAAGTTATAAATATTTTCTGTTGACCTATTAACTGGTTTAATATATTATGAAGTTATTGACAGTTGCAGTAAAATTTATAAACAGCTATTAAACCTTTTAACATACTCGATGTGTCTAAGTCTCTATAACACAGAGAAATGATTTTTTAAAGATAATCTTCTCCTGATATTAAATTCCTCCAAGATTTTAATATATTGTCAAAGTTTATGGGTCATAAAATAAACCTAGAGCTTACAAAAAATTTACACAAGGATATTATTTAAGAAAAAGGACACGGAAGTTTTAGTGCAGTAAGAATGATGATATAAGCCACTGAAACATATAAAAGTACATACCAAATACTATGTTAAAATAACATTAACTGTCTTATATAAATCCACAAGTCAAGGTTTCAGGGTTTTTACAGTGCCTGACTCTCTTATTATTGTGTCTAGATAATGACACCCTCACGGTGCAGCACTTAGAAAAGCTCATTTTTGATAGATGTAAAAGCATGAAATAACGATAGACCAAGAAATCCTAATTTGGAATTCCCCCATAATGTAAAGCTGGGACCCACTCTTCGTGGGCCTGATTCCACAATGTATTACTCCATCCTGAGCCCGATGTAAATCATTGAAAATCAATAAAAATGGGTCAGCTGGCTGGTGTAAATTGGGCTGCCTTCATTACAGGCCATGGATGGATGCCAGTTTGCACCAGCTGAGAAATTGGCCGGGTGCAGTTATATCTGTGTAAAGCTGTCAGAACTCAGTGATTCATCAGCAACTGCACATTTACTGCACATTTCTCCGTTTCCTTTCCATATATATCCGTATTTAAAAGTTGGGTGGTTCGACACTGCCCTTGAAAGAAGAGTGATGTCTCCTCAGCTGATCCGTGGGCAGAGGGAGCAGCAGGTTTCTCTGGTCAGCAGGCTCTGGGCGCTGGATGGAGAAGGGTCTGAGCTCTGTGGTGCTGCTCCCGCTGCAGGATCCTCCAGGGTTGATATCCTGGGTGGGACAGCACCAGGAGTGTGTCTGTCACCTGTGCCTGGAAGCCGCTGAGGGATAAAACTGCATCCAGAGAGCCAGAGGAGCAGCGTGGACACCTCGGGAAGTAGAGCAGCAGAAATTCAAATGCTGGAACAAGTTACCCAGGGAGGTGGTGGATGCTCCATCCTAGAAGTGTCCAAGGCTGGGATGGACAGGCCTTGGAGCAGCCTGGCCTGGTGGAAAGTGTGCTGCCCATGGCAGGAGGGTTGGATTTGATCATCTTTGAGGTCCCTTCCAAGCCAACCCAGTCAATAATTCCCTGTTCTTGGTGTGCTTGGTACCCCGTGTACCCAGCAGGGTTAATTTGGGGAGATCCTGCTGCCAGTCCTGGCTGTGCTGCCTGGTCTGGGGTGAGGGACAGCCCTCACCATGGCTCACCTTCCCTGCAGGCTTCTTCCACCCTTTTATGAAGCTCGTGAGGTTCTCCATAATTGCACGCCCACAGGTGAAGAGCTCCTGGAGATGGAAAAGAAAAGGGGGGATCATTTCGGCCTGCACTTGCCTCTCTCAGAGGAAATACCCCAAGAAATTAAGAAATGGTGGAGAAGTGTGGTAGCCACAGGTAAAACCAAGAGCATGGCCATGATGCAAGAGCTCAGAGGAGACACTCTGCTTCTCTGTGGATGTCAGTTCATCCATGTATTTTGGGTGTCCCCCCCTTGATTGAGAGTGTCCCAAATCCCTCAGCAGGACAGAGCACATGCTCCAGTTTAGCTGAGGTCCTGCAGGACCACCACCTACCACTAAAACCAGCAAAACCCACAGGATGTTTTTGGTGTTATGAACACTTTGCCAGCTGGGGCTGTGCCTGGTGGGCTTTCCACCCCACATCTGGGCTCCTCATGGGTCCTCTCCTGGAGGGCCAGAGCCACCCAGGTCCCAGGAGCTTGGTGGGGCTGGAATCAGAGCTGGCTTGCCTCGTGCAAGCATGGATTATAACTGGCGTGACTTTGTGGTTTCCTATCTCAGCTTTGAAATATAGTAAACTCACAAAAGCTACTGTAGAGTTCAGAACAAACACAGGGGGTATGTTTAGTTATTTGTTTTTGTAGTAAAATAAAATATTTATTATACACAGACACCTACTGTGAACAGAGGGTAAGGCCACTGTGTTTTATCTCTAGGGTGTCATGTTTGACTTCCATTAGGGATGTATTATAGACCTGTGGGTTTTCATGAATTCAGAAAGTCCACTTTGAACACTGATTTCAAAGCCTACAGGGGGTGTGAGGAATGTAAGAACACTGCTTCGTAGCAAGGAACCTGTTGCATCTAACAAACACCTTGCGTTTGATAAGTCAGAGTTGAGGCAGGCTATAAAGGAGCTCTTATTTTTAATTTTTTTTCTTCCTTAGCACAGTTTTAAAGGAAGATTCCCTATTGTTTGCCTGGTGACTTCAGCCCATCTGAAAGCTCAAGGTGAAGACAGTGAACGAGCTCCTGAAAAATGCACCATTACATCAGCATACTTTTCCCATTTTTCCCTAATTCCCTCCCAATGAATCATATGGGAGGAGAAAACGACCTCAGCCATCAGGTGGATACAGATCCATCTCCCTAAGTGCCTCTCACATTAATGGTGCTGTCCAAAACTCTAAGTGCCACTTGTGGGTGATGTGTGGAGGGGCTGTGGGTGGGGTGTGGTGCTGGGGGAGCTGGCTCTGCCAGCCCCGTGCCCCCCACATCACCCTGGGGTGGGTGGTGAAGGGCTGGATGTGAAGAACAGCTCGTGGAGCTCATCCCTGTGCTCCCCACATCACCCTGGGGTGGGTGGTGAAGGGCTGGCCATGAGGAACAGCCCGTGGAGCTCAGGGCCATGCTCTCCACATCACCCTGGGGTGGGTGGTGAAGGGCTGGCCGTGAGGAGCAGCTCCCCACAGCTCCTGAGCAGCCTTTGGGCTCAGGAATTCATGGGAAATGGGAGCATTCCCAAGTTTTCAGAGCACAGGAGCAGTGTGGGGCCACCATCTCCATGGAGGGGTTGGAGACAGCAATGGGAAGGTGGAGAGGCTGCCAGAGGAATATGCTGTGAAAGAGTGAAACCTTCAGGTGTGAATTTTCTTCTCCCTCCTGTCCCTGTCCCTGTCTGTGGCTGGATAGCCAGGGAGGGATTTGTCCCCTTCTCTTCAGACCTGTGTCTCTCCCCTTAAACTACTCAATACCACTGCCAGTATGTGAAATGAAAACCACTGAAGGACAGACAGCCGTGCCTCACTCTGCACTTGGAAGCACCCAGGGCATTTGTGTTTTGTCACAGCCATCAAATAAAAAATCCCAAAGATGCTGAGAAGACCTGGCTTTGTAAAATCAGTTCAGGAATCAAAATTAAAGCTTTTTTGGTTTGCCTCCTCCAGACAAGGAGCACTGATACATTTTGAAAGTTCATTCACTTCCCTGTTCTTTGTTGTGTTTGTTGCTGGCTGTGGAGGGAATGCACACGGATTTGTTTCCATAATGATTTCATGGAGAGGTCAAACCCCACTGATTCCAGATAAGTGCAGGAGCCAGCAGGGTCCTTCCAAGCGTTGAAAAAGACTTGGCACTGCTGACTTTTGCACTGTGGGAAGGTCAGTGCAAAACGTTACCAGTGCCTATTAGGCTGAGCATAACTGGGGCTGCAAAATGTGTGGTGAGAGCAAGTAAGTTAGAAATACTCTTGCTAAAGCTAAATTCTGCTACTAACAAAACTTCTGCTCCTAATTATGCCTTCAGTTCTGCTCTACTGACGCTGTTTTGACACAGGGTAACATGTTCATAAGAACTTGATTCTCGTTTTTCAGTAGGTAACAGTGTTTAGGTGCTAAATCTTGCCCAGCACAATATCTAAAATACCCTTAAAGCCAACCAGTTGGGATAGAACAGCAACAGCTGTTTGGTACAGTAACCAACAGAGAAAATTATTTGCTTGTATCCAAATAAAATTTCAGTGGGAATGAGAAAGCAGTTGAACCAGACAGCCTGGAAATATCTCTTTGTTTTGTTCTGTTCTGCTTTGTTTTTCCTGGAGATTTTACATCGAGAGTAAAGCCATTACACCCCGTAGTAAAATTCCTGTTGGCCCTGTGGAAACCAAAGCTTCCTCTCATTCCTGCAAACTGCATCACCAGAGGTTTTGGTAGGGTGAGCTCATCCTTGGATCCACCCTGGGTCCTACTACTCATTCCTGGGATTTTCACCCTGCATCCAAGGTTGTTCAGGGAGCACAGGGCTCTCCCCAGGTCCCCCCTCAGCTCCAGGGCCTGGGGAGGGAGGTGAGCAGCAATAGTCATGGACAGTAAGTCCTGACTTGGTTCTGTGCCTCCCGTTCCACTTGAATTCAACCATTAAATCTGAACTTCCAGTTCAAATTAAATATGTCATGACCAATGTCAGATATATGGACAACTTCAGAGTAGAATAACCCAAGGCAATCTGCTCTGATCGTATCATGCCTTAAGTCTCGGACTAAATCCAGGGGGAATTTAATAAAATAGCTCAGTCAAGCATTGATCTTTCCTGATGGTTTTTTTCTTCCTTTCTAATGGTCTTCTCACACACATTGCCCTCACTTCCCTCTTGGAAAACAACACAGTATCATAGAGGAATAATCCAAAATATTTCAGCACTGCAGCTATTGTACCTTTGCTATTGACCTCCTTTCCAATCTCTCATTTGATGACAGTGGTGTAGGATGACAGAATTAAATGATTTTGTTTCTCTCACTCTCTGCCAATGTTACATTTGGTACACGAAGTGAGTGAAGTATTGTAAAATAAGATGATAGCACTGCAGGAAAACTGTCTGGTGTTTCACTGTGCTCCAGAGCATTTGCAAGCAGAGCTTGGATGTCCTTTTAGGGGATATTGTACAGCTTCCTTTGTCCATCCCTGAAGCTGTGGTGGAAAATCAAGCTCAGCACATCCTGGAAATTCAAGAGGTTGAGGTGTCCCACTGGAGATGAAGGACTTGTGGTGCATCACAGGTGTGCAAGCAGGGGACAAGGGAACAGCCTTGGGATGCAAATCCTGTGAATGCTCAGAGTGGCACATTAGCATGTAAGAGACTCCCAAAAATATTGTGATTTATGCCCCTTTTAGGATGTAATATTATATCTAGGTGGAAAACATAAGTGTGTGTAGTTCATAAGTTCATGTAGAGATAGGACAAGGGGAATGGCCTTGACTGAAGGAGGGTGGGTTTGGATCAGAGATTAGGAAGGAATTATTCCCTTAGGATGAGAGCAGCTGTGGCTGCCCCTGGATCCCTGGAAGTGTCCATGGCCAGGCTGGACATTGGAGCACTCTGGGACAGTGGAAGGTGCCCCTGCCCATGGCAGGGGGTGTTTTGGGATGGTCATTATTCATTCCATGATTCTAGATCACGGTATCTGGTAGAATACAATTCATAGCAGTCTTACAAAGCACTCCGTTTTACTCATCAACCTCTAATATTTGATACAGAATCCAACAATCAACATTTTTAGATGGAGCAAAAATTGCAATTAACTGCACTCTGAAAATTCCTGAAGAGAGTTGCTGCAGTGCATGAGCTGCTCTCCTTCCTCACTTCTCTCCCCATTATTTTGCTTTGAAAAAGTTTTTATTTTTTAGTGCCATGCTAGAGGAGACCATCAAAGTGTTGTTACCTCTGGGCTGACCAGGTGTTGGAATCCAGAATGCAGAGAAGATTCCTCTGCAGGTTTTAAAGGATCCAAACCCTCTGACAAATCCTGCTTTGAACCTTTGTCCATGGAAAGGGCTTCCCAGGCTTTGGGATGAGACAGAATTTTCAGGAATGTAAATTAAATAGCAGCATAATATGTAATTTATCACAGGGTGGGAAATGGAGATTTTTGGGTTTGTTAGAATGGGAAGGAGATGGAGACAAGGTGGAGGATCCTTGTGGTTTTTGGGCTTCTTCCTCCTTTATTTCCTCCAAGTTCTGCAGTGTTGGGTATCCAGATCAGAATTAGTGCAGTATTACATAAATAGAAGTTTAGTCAGTTATTGGTAGAAAAGTAGAAATAATGCACGTTCTTGGTGACAATTGGGTGAATTGTCTTTAAGAGAACCTTGATTCTGTGTGTTGGAGGCTCTTTGGTGCCCTTTCTCCCTCAGGCCAGGCTGGTGTAAAGCCAGGTGTGCAGAAATTGCTGATGAGGAAAGAATGAACTACCTGGAGAATGAGATCAACTGTGAGTCCAATTCATTTTGTGCTTAATGAGGACTTAAAAGACAATTTTTCCCCATCAGGGAAGAGTCATGTGGGGGTAACAAAATTCCTACACCCAGGTGCTCCCAGGGAGAAGCAGGACAGAGCTGGGTGTGGGACAGTGAAGGTCTTTACTGGGAGCCCACTGCAGAGACAGTGGCAGAGACATTGGCTGCATTGATGGCTGGGCTGAACATTTACATCACAGCCAGGAAAGAGAATGCTGCACTGAGTGACTTTGCTTTAAAAATGAGTCCTTGGGTAAGATCCCTCTCCGATTTGAAACCCTTCCAGGATTTGGAAGAGTTTCAAATAAAATTAAAAGAAAAACAAAGCTCGGGCTCCTGAGATTGCTGCACTACGTTCTGACGAGTGAGTGTGAGGGTATGTTTTGTCTCTAAAGAAAATAGCAAAGCCTATAGCAGTCAAGATAGTTTATAAGCATGAACATAATTTTGAATAGCCCTAGCTCTGGTTTGCCATGACCTCTGCAACTCAGCTCTGAAGAAAAAGGTAAAAAAAATATTCCCTTAATGCCAGCTATACACCATAAAAGACACCTAAACTCAGCAGACTTGAAAATCACAGGCACTTGCTTGTCATGATTGACCTTTCCATTTTATGTTATTAATTATAAAATTGAATTTTTTTTCATGAATCTAAGAAAATATCCCTTCTGTCCCAAAACATGCAATGCATGCACTCATCAGAAAACACAGTCAGATAGAATATAAGAAGTCTTTTATTCAGTGTTTGAGAGCTTTTCTTTATTTCATTTCCCTCTAAATTTTAACTCTTAATTTGAACTCAATCATGTCTTCCCTCACTGGGAAGTGGTTAATGCATGATCCAACTCAGTATTTTCCCAAATACAAAACACTCCTGCTCTTTCCCAGAGCTCTCCTCACCACCTGAGCAGGCAGCACAGGCTTCCCTTTGTGCTGGTATGGTCAGAGGAGTCAGGCAGAGGAAGGGAATGAACATTTTGGAGCATGGATGGTTTGTGCACCCCTGGCCACGCTCTGTTCCACCTCAGCCACCATCCCACTCACCCGTGTGTTTTCTTTCCCCCTCCCTCATCCCACTGAGGGGGCTGTGGCAGAGAAAAATCCCTTCTGCCTGTGCTGACCCATTCCGGGTGTCTCTTTGCTTCATTTGCACAGCAGTAGATTGATTTAAAGATTTAAACCCTGAAGAGTTTAGCATTTTTACTGTCTCTTTTCTCCAAACACTGACCCTAAATCAAAGAATCACAGAATTATTTTGATTGGAAAAAACCTCTAAGATCGAGTCCAGCTTAAGTTCCCCAGCACTGCCAAGGCCACCACTGCCCCATGTCCCCAAGTGCCACATCCACATGGATTTTAAATCTATCCAGGGATGGAGACTCCAGCACTGCTCTGGACATATGTGCCAAGGCTGGACAAACCTTTTCCATGAAGAAATTTCCCCCAAATCCAATCTAAAACTCCCCTGCTGTAACTTGAGACCATTTCCTCTTATCCTATTGCTCCTCAGGTCCATCTCCAAAACATGTGGGATGATCTGCCAGGGGCCTGTCAACCAACACATGCTGCGGATCAGCTCTCTGTGGTCCACAGGCTCCTGGATGAGATTCCATCAGTCCCCATTCCAGCAAAGTCCCTCCCAAGCAGCCAAGGCCAATTGCACCGTGGAGAAATGGAGACACCCACACTCCCTGTGTTAACTCTGAACCTCCTCAGGAAAACTGGGAATATTTCAGCAGCAGTTCAACGTGCACCCAGATGCACACTAAGTGTGACAGTGAAATGTTTTGCCATTATTGTGTGTGTTTAAAATGCTGGGGGAGTGTGAAAATCCAGAATGATCAGTTCGACCAAGTGATATTTTTCTGTCTGTTGGAGCCCCTTCTGTGTTTGCTCATATCCTCATATGGTAACAGCAGCAAAGCCAGGATGTTTAGCAGTTACTTCAGAAGAACTGAGAATTACCTATAGAGAGATGGGAGGAACTTTCTGTTTTCTGTGTTAAAAAGCACCATAAACTCTCAGATATCAGTTTGCGTTAGCAGGGGATGTGGCTCAACAGCAGGTGAACCAAGAGGAGGAAAGCACAGACGTTGTCTAGCACATTGAGAAAAGGGTCCTGCTGCTGAGAACAGCAGTAAAAGGAGAAAAAAACCCACACAAGTGTCGAGGAGATTTTGCCCTTTTTGAGTGCCTGGACTTAATGGATTTTTCTGGCTGAGCTGTGTAGAACAAAAACCAGCACGGCACTTCCCGTCTCTGCTCCCTGCACTTCTCTGGGGCTGCTCATGTCGTAAATCATTCACAGCTTCATTGAGGTGATCCTTACACAGTCAATCTATGTCTTTAACACAAAACTGGGGGGGGGAGGGAGAAATTAAAACATGTCTATCCCCTTTTCCTGAGCCAGCTTTTCTATCTCAGTAAGCAAATTGTGATGTCCGAGCCCATGTGAGAGCCAGTTAGAAATGCCAGCAGTATATTTAATTTCAGTGCATGTGCCAGAAAGTCCAAAGTTTCTTGTTCTCTCTTCAAAATCTCACTTAGCTGAGGTTTTGTTCACCAACTTCCTTCCTCTTCCTTTCTGGTCTCTGTTTTGTTTCATCCCTGCTCATCTCCTGCCCTGTGCCTCGTGGTGGCTCTGGGCTGCCCTCCCAGCATCCCATGGCAATTCAAACACATTTCCAAGGGAAATCTGGTCTTTAGAGCAGCATTTTCCCCGGCATTTCTGCTATTCCTACTCTGCTACAGCACTGCAAATGTGTGCACAATGCTGTGTTTGCTCTGAGTCTTCCTCAAAATTCCCTGGTGAGCTGTGCTGGGTGTACTGGGAATAGTGCTTCCCAAACAGTAAATAGTTTATTGCCTTCCAAAGATGCTTCTGGTTGTTTTGTTCATGTTTATTTTTATGTGTACATAAACACATGCACACACACGCATTTGTATATTGTTTAAAATATTCCCTTCTTTCCAGATATTATTTTTGTTAAATTATAGAACCATTACGGTTGTAAGAGTTTGATTGAAAAGGATCTTGTCAATCAGATCAGAGCACTGTGTCACATCCTGTCATTCCTGGGACACCTCCAGGGATGGGCACTGCAACCCTCCCTGGGCACTGCCAAGGCCTGATCCCCCTTTCCATGGGGAAATTCCTGCTGCTGCCCACCCTGAGCTGCCCTGGCCCAGCCTGGGGCCGTTCCCTCTGCTCCTGTCCCTGTCCCTGTTCCCAGATCCCAAATCCCCCCCGGCTGTCCCCTCCTGGCAGGAGCTGTGCAGAGCCACAAGGGCCCCCTGAGCCTCCTTTGCT
>VZTB01037519.1:240680-262835 GCA_013397245.1 Thryothorus ludovicianus
GAAAGGAAAGGAAAGGAAAGGAAAGGAAAGGAAAGGAAAGGAAAGGAAAGGAAAGGAAAGGAAAGGAAAGGAAAGGAAAGGAAAGGAAAGGAAAGGAGAAAGAAATAAAAATTTATCAGAGTCCTACGCTTGTTTCCCTTCTGCCCCATCCACTGGCCAGGTTTCAGCCCTGGCCTGTGGTGCCAGCTCCTGGCCCTGCTGGGCACCTTGTTCCTTCTCCTTCCCTTCTCCCAGGGAAGGGCTGGCCCCTGAGCTCACATTTTGTGGAGGCCTCCATGGCCAGGCTCCCTCTCAAACCCTCTCCAAGGGCATCCCACTCTCCAAGGAGAAAAGGAAAGATGGACTGACCATTCTCATAATTAATTAAAATAAACACATTCATTAATTTTTTAAATGTATTTTTTAACAGTTCTGGCCTCTTGGAGGAGCCAATGCAAAGCAAACACTTTTTTTTGTTTATTTGGTTTTTCGGTAAAGGCTTTAAAATCACAATAAAGGCATTTTAATTGTAAATATATTTGCAGCTGAGTTTCATCAAATAATCTTACCCAAAATTCTGGTTTATGAAGTTGTGATGATTTAAATGGTTCTTCCTCCCTCTTTCTCTCTCTTACCTTTTCCACACAAATTCTCTGGAGGATCTGAAAATAAGCCTCTAGCTATACAAGTCAGTGTTCCAGCTTTATCCCAGAGACTAAGCAACATTTCACCAAATACCTTTATTATTTTCTGGGGTTCCTCTGCATTGTGTGAAACCTCCAAGGTTATTTGAGTTCACATGTGGAAGGAAAGTGGACACATTTGAGGCACGAGTTGGGAAGAGGAGTTTTTCAGAAGCTGTGCTGGATAAATTAAAAACATGAATTTCTATTTTCCTGGAGCTTGGGTCACGCTTTCAGAGGCTTTTGTTTACTCCTTATTAATCTAAGAAATATCTGTAATCAACAACGAAGGTAAAGGTAACCAGAGATATGTGAAATTCTGTGTCTTGGCTCTTGGAAAACATCTTTAGCATCAAACCCATGAACTTTTGTATTTCATAGCTAAGGGTTTGATTCTATAGCATTAATTCAATGAAAGGGAAATCACTTATTTCAGCTGGGGGAGAGTTAAGACCATAAAGAGTAGGGTTGGTTTAACCACAACTTTGTAAGATAACAGCATTTTTAGATTTTTTTCACTTTATCTAATGAAATTTGAATATCCACTCCTTGGGTAAACATTTAGATGGCACAAATTAGTGCTGGGGCAGGGAGAGGAAGATCAAGATGTTGATGGAGGCCCAAATATTCTTTGTAGAGCTCTGCATCCTTAAAATGAGATTTCCCCTCTGTCCAAACACAGCTCCCTGTGCAGGTTGACATTCCAGCACAGAATCCTGGAATGCTTTGGGTGGGAAGAGACCTTAAAACTCATCCAGTTCCAAACCCCTGTGCCAGGGACACCTCCCACTGTCCCAGGCTGCTCCAGCCTGGCCTTGGACACTTCCAGGGATCCTGGGGCAGCCACAGCTGCTTTGGGAATTCCATCCCAGCTCCTCCTCACCCTCCCAGGGAACAATTCCATCCAAAATCCCTCCCAACCCTACATTCTTTTGCTTCAAAACCATTCTGCCTTGTCCCATCACCAAACCTGGGAACATCCACATGGAAAACTGAGCAGGGCTGAGGGAATCGAGGCAAAACACAGCATCAGCTCAGAGAGGCTCAAACCCAGAGCCTTCCCAGCTCACCAAACCTGCACTGCAGTTTTCCAGACGGCTTTGTGGCCCTGGGACGGTGCCTGTGCCCAGGAGGAGCCACGGGGACACAGGGCACAGGAGCTGCCCTGTCCCTGCTCCCAGGGCACAGAGCAGCCCCTCAGACGCTGCCCTGAAGAGCTGAAAACTCTTTAATGGCAGGAAGAATAGAGCAGGATTTCACAGTCACTTGTCTTTGCAGTAACCAGGTTCTCACTTCCCCCAGCACTCCCCAGGGGCCGGGGCTATTTCAGGTGCACTCCTCTGTTTATGGCCCTGCAGCAGGATCAGTTTTCCCTAAATCCCCTCATTCTGGCTGCTGGGCTGGATCTGCCCAGCAAAGGGTGGCCTTGTGATTAGGCTAATTAGCAAATTGGTGTTTTGCCCTCCCTCTGTGCCTCCCATTGAAGCCCCAGGGTCAGGTTGGTGTCTGTCCCTGCTGGAAGGGGCTTCTGCCTTGCTCTGCTTCCCATTCCCAAACAAGTGATGACAAAGGTGGTACCTGCTGCCTTTTTGTGCTTTTGTTCCTAAAATTCCCTTCAGAATCATGGACTAGAGCACAGATGTGATGAGGAGAGGCTGAGGGAGCTGGGAAGGGGCTCAGGGGGGCCTTGTGGCTCTGCACAGCTCCTGCCAGGAGGGGACAGCCGGGGAGGATTTAGGATCTGCTCCCAGGAACAGAGACAGGAGGAGAGGGAATGGCCTCAGCTGGGCCGGGGTGGATATTTGGGAACAATTTCCCCTTGGAAAGGGACATCCAGGCCTGGCACAGCTGCCCAGGGCTGTGGTGGAGTGCCCATCCCTGGAGGGATTTAAAATCCGTGTGGATGTGGCACTTGGAGGACATGAGGCAGTGGTGGCATCTCTGGGGAACAGTTGAACTTGGTGATCTGAGAAGATCTTTTCCAGCCTAAACAATTCTGGGATTCCATCCTGGTTTCTGAAGCAGAATTCAGTTTTCTTGCCAGCACCGCACCTGTGGCCCCAGTCCACCACAGCTCTGCCATGGGGAATGTTTATCTTTCCCACACCTGTGAATCACCTGAGGGAAAAAAATCACAGAAAGTGACTTCAAAACTCCCCAAACCATTTTAATATTGAAAACCAGTCATGCAAAGTTTGCTTTTCTCTGCATGGCTCTGTTAATAACACCACAAGATATTTTCTCTGTCTTAAATCCTCCAAATTCCAGCAAACAGCCTTAAAAAAAAAACAAGGTGCACCCCTCAGCTGTTGCTCGTACAATGGAATGAGGCTGTGTTTTGTAAATGAGCGTGCACAGCCCTTACATGATTTACTTTATACCTACAGTAAATTTTCTTGCAGGAGATTTTATGGTGCCTGGTTGAATCGTGAATGTTCAGTCAAACCTTCCTCCAGCCGAGGCAAATAGAAGCCAGATCTGCCGAGAGAAAGTAACAAGGAGTTTTTGTTAATGCGTATTCCTGCCCCGAGTAAGAGAACAGTAACTCTACCCTAATGAAAATTGAATTTACTACCTTTTGTTTGTAGTTGTATCTTAAAAAAAACCCAAATGCGCACACCCTTGTTAATCACCATGAACAGCTCTCTTTGACCAGCAGAATGACAAAAGAGCACTAAAATGCTCTGGCCAGATTCCAGGTGGTTTTGGTTATTGTTTTTTGGGGTTTTTTTCCCCGGACTTTCCAAAGAAAATTCACGTACCATGTTTTTCCCCCATGTTTTTCCATGATTCATAAACCCGCTTCTATCCAGTCCATGAAAGGACCTCTCTCCATTATGTAGACCAGAGCTGACACATTTATGTGCAAAATTGCTGGAGCATTTACACCACTATTCATCAAGGCAGTGTCTGTGCTCCAGGAATATTCCAATCACCTGGCACAATCAGTTTCACACACATTCACAAATTCTTGGAGGACGGCGTTGTTGTAACACGTAACAAAACATAACAACCACTGTGCTGCAGGGTCAGGCATCCAGAAAGCTGCTTTGGCTTCCTTAGTCATGCACAGGAATTCAAATTAACCACTGCCACTATATTATTGATGTAATATTGAATAATAAGGGATCTGTGGAAAACCGAGAGTATCAATCGGTTCAGGAAATTGCTAATAAATACAATTTTTATTCCCAAAATGACCAGCTGAAATCCAGCCTGTGCTGCTGGAAGTTGCATTTGCCTGACTGGTTGTACGTGGCCTGTAAAAGAGGAATATTCTTTCTTCTCTCTTGGCTATAAAACATTTTAGCACCGTCCCCTATTGGAAGTTTCCCAGAAAGGTGTCCAAGGCCAGGGTGGACGGGGCTTGGCACATCCTGGGATGGTGGGAGGTGGCCCTGCCCATGACAGGGGGAGGAACTGGGTGAGGTTGGAGGTTCCTTCCCACCCAAACCATCCTGGGATTCTGGGATTCCAGGGTAAGGATCTGCACACCCAGCTCATCAGGCGATTGTAAAAAACTGAATTATTCTGCAGCCTTGGGGTTGGCAGCACCTCCCTGATAGGTGATGTAGTACCCCATGGGATAAATCTTGGCCATCCTCAGACAGGATAGATTTGGATTTTCTAAATGTAGGGGAGGCAGGTATTTAACTTTCAAAATCACCGTGGTGTCAGGTGAGAGAAGCATTTATTTCCATGAGGATTTTCACTGACTGTACTTGTAAAGATTTTAAAAAATTGCCTAAATAAGTATTTACATGATACTGTAACCCAGAATGGTTTCAAAGGAGCCTTTATGATCTGTCAGGTCAATAATCTGCATTTTTAAAAGTCCCTGAATACATATTTGCATGATCTGTATTTCAAAAGCTCTAGTAAATATGTATTTGCACAATAGACCATAACAATCTCTTTTAAGCCATCGTGGTCTATATATAGTGTTAATCCTCATATATTCCAAAGGAGTTTTATTTTCCAAAATAGCTTTTATTAATAAGACGTTCAGATGCTGCCGTTCTGAGGGCGATAGAAGGATGTAATCAAAAGGGATGAGGGCGGCTTTTCAAGCAATTAAAAACTGATTTAAAAGTTAGGCCAGCAGTGGAAGGGAGCACTTGGGTCTAGCCCACAGACTTTTCCTCAAAATCTTCTTTTTGTGGAGGAGAGAAATAGGGCAGAAAGGCTTTGAGTCAGGGGTTTGAGATGGAGGACAAATTTATGAACCCAAATGTTTTTACTCCAGGGTTTGCTTTGACAAATGTTCTGCCGTTTCCATGTTCCCCTGGAAAGAAAGACTGGAAATACCCTGCTCCAGAGGCATGGCTGGGGGTGAGATGTTCATTTCTGATGGTGTTCTCTGGAAGGGTCCCAGGCCAGGCTGGACATTGGGGCTGGAGCAGCCTGGGACAGTGGGAGGGGTCCCTGCCATGGCAGGGGGGCACTGGGTGGGATTTGGGGTCCCTCCAACCCAAACCATCCCATGGCTCCGGGATATGGCCAGATCCATGCAATGATCAGGTGAAGTTTTCCTTCATTTCTTCTGGGGGTTGTGCTGGAGGATCTCCAGAGTTCCCTCCCAGCTTTAACTGTTCCTGATTCTGGCCAGGCACAAATCACCAAATTCGTCGTTTTTACTCTCAGTTGAAAATGGGCATCAAAGCTGAAGATGGGACCTGAGTTTTTAGGAGAAACTCACATCTATTAAAATTAGGAATTCTTCATTCCAGCCAGCTTTGCTTTTCATGCATGTGGGCCTTCTAAACACAAAGATTGTATTGGTTTAGTTTCTTCTTCAAAAATATTTGGATAATTATTGAAATTTTGGGTCTTGTTCTGGCTTCAAATCCTAAAAGAGATTTTTCTGTCGCTGTGACAAGACCTCAGTTTTCCCTTTTAGTGCATTGAATATGTTAATTTATGTATAATTATGTTATCAGACACGGAGCAGAGGTGAATGTTGTTTTATCACTACTAAGAGTATTACTGTGAAATTATCAATATCTTGCTTGTAACAACACCTGTCTTTAAATATCCAATCCTGAGCTAACTCTGCCTTCTGGTACAATCAGAAATTATTAGATGTATAAAAGTAGAGGGGGTTTGATGACTTCAGTTGTCTTTGTTGTAAACAGATATTACATTTCTCCAGCTACTTGTATTATTTGTCCATATTTTCATATTTTTAGAATTAACTTATCTTGGTGGCACAGCTTCAGTCTGAGTGCTTCACTCCCAGCAGTGTGCAGACCACAACTGTCGGCTGTGGGATGGCCAAACCTGAATAAATAAGCCTAAATCAATAATCCTAAATAAACAAACCTAAATAAACCCAAATAAATTCCCCTGTCCCCAGATTTTTGCCACTCTGCCTCCACCCCAGCTGAGTTTTTCCTGCTCCTCCTCCTCTCCTGGGCATCTGGTGCAGGTAAGGGAAGGAGCCTGCACATATTGTTCCTGTTTGCAAAGGAAATACACCCTGCACTTTCCCTGGACATAAATCCAGCCAGAGTGGTATGGCATTAATCAGGTGCAGAATCTGGAAAAATCATACTGAGACTTTGTGTCTTATATTAAAAGCAGCAACTTAGGGCTGGCTAGTTTGTTTATTGAAAATGTTTTATTAACACTGCACCTTGCAGAAAGGGAAGAATAGGACAAAATGAGATTATTTCTCCATCCACCCCCTGCTCAGATTTTCTGCCTAAACAATTTGGAGCATGAACTGTAAAAATAAACAGGTTGGTGCTGGATCCTACACAAGTGTAAGTCCCACAGATCCTGGGGAATGGCAAAACAGTGCTGGGTATTTCCAGACTGAGAAAGGTTCCTTATGCACACCTGAGTCCAAGATTAAACTCAAGCTTCCTGAAGCTCACCTGGCTTTCTCTGCAGGGCTGTGAAACAGCGCCTTGGCTTCTCTGTGTTTGGGTTTGGATCACACAGAGCCTCAGGAGAAAATCCTGCCTGGCCCAGCATCACCCCAGCCCCGAGCAGAGCAGAGGCAGCAGCCCCAAACACACACCCCTGCAGCATCCCTCATTTGCCCTGAACTGCTAATTGCCCATTAGCATAATGCAAACTGAAACCCCCTTCCTAATGCCACAGCCCCGGCACACAAAGCTCTCCTTGCTCCATTAAAAAGACAATTTTGCCCGTGCAGTAATGGAAAATGTCAGATTCAAAGAGGAAAGTGGGTGCCTCTAAGTATTTCATATTTTACAGGAATATGTTTTAAATGAAATACTGCCTGACAGATAAATTACTCTGGCTTTGCATACGGGCCTGGCTGATTTAGTGCTACCAGCAGTGCAGATGGTTGGCGACAACTTTGTAGGTGCTTAAACATCTTAGTACACGAGTGCAATTCTTGCACTAATGCAAACCACTTGTGGAATGACCCCTCCTATGTAATGTTTTCCATTGAGAGAACTGATTTGGACTTCCAGAGGAAAAAAAAATGTAATATACAAATTACTCCAGGTAACCTAGAGCCTTTAAAAAGAAAAGAAATGCAATTATATCTGCTCTCAGCAACCACAGTTTAATGAAAACAGAAGTCTGAAATGGTCTTTCTAAGTTTCAGACTTACAACAGGTCCCTACTTATTAGCAGAGTGGTTGTACCAGCAATTTGTTTTTGTAATTATGTTCTTTGTGGTCTACACAGTTTTCAAAGAGTGATGCTAAAAGGACAGCTGGAAATACTGCGAGTTGCTTACCTAATCCCCAGTGAGAATAAAAATAGATAACAGTAAATGAGACTGTGTGGAGGGAGCTAAATTAACAGGCAAAGCTGAGGGGGTTTTTTAAAGACACAGTATACTTCAATGTATGCATTAAAAGATGGAGATGAAATGTATTAAATATCAGTAGGAATACTCGGCCCTTTGATGACTTGAACGAGGAGCAGAGCTCATTCCCTGGCTTAAAACACCCCGCTCTTGTACAAAGCAAATAATGAGCTTGACCACAAAATGCTGATATTTCCCATGGAAAAGGGAGCACTGGGGCAAAATGGTTGGTAATGGAGCAGCGCTGGTTCTCCATCCTCAGCTTGTGTTTATTCTTGGAAGAAACTCCCAGAACCCTGTTTAAACAGGAATTTGACTGGGCTTCACAGGTGGTCACTGCTCCAAGCAGCAGTGTTTTCCCCGACCCCAGGGAGCTGTGCTCACATCCTGGCTGGGGATGGGAGGCTGCATCCCACGGGACACCTGCTCCCTTTTAGAGAAACCCAGCCAACTTCAGAAAGCCTGGAAATACATCAGCTCCAGCTCCAGGCTTGCACAGGCACCCAAGCAGGCGTTGCTGGGGTATCCTGCCTTTGCTTTTCCCAGCACAGCCTCCCTGGTTTCCCTTTAATTTGTCAGGATTGCGTTGGCACTCACCGTCAGTGTTTAAATCCCTTCAAGGCTTCGCTGTTGAAGGACAGAGGCCACCTGTAGCTGCACACTGTGGATGCACCTTCCCTCCACGAATCAAGGGCCACCAAGGCTTTGAAATTTGAGATTAACAAGGATTTTTACCTGCATTTGCGTAGCTAACAAGCGAGCCAAGCTACTGGCGGGTATCAATCAGCATTTCATTATGCCATTTTGCATTAGCCGAGGAGGTGACCTGCACTATTCCCTCCTGCAAAGCAGCAGCTCGGAGCTGTCATTTCCTTGAAGCTATAAAGGTAAAGGCCTGATGGAGCAGGGAGCTGACATTTGCTCGGGGAAGCTCGCAGGAGCAGCGGGCAGCTCCCAGCCCCGCGCCTGCCGCGGAAAGCCAACCCTCAGCACCGGAGAGTTTCCCTTCCTGACATCCCCTTTTCTTCTTGCAGATTCCTCCCAGGCCTGAGAGGGAAGAGCTGGGCTGCACGAAATCCAAATGCGCAGAGCAGAGCCAAGAGGAAATTGGTGTTTCACCAAAACCAGGAGCCAAGCAGCTCCCTGCTCAGCCTGGGTGTGGTGGGGTTGTGTGAGGAGAACCTGGGCTCACACAGACCCAAGGGCTGCGCTGGAGGTCCTGATCCAGAACAAACTGGAATCAAAGGAAAGGCTGGCCTTGGTTTGGAGGAAGTCCCTGAAACAGCCCCATTAGGTGAATTATTTTCTGAATGTGTCCAAACAATCAGGGAGTGGCCGCTTTGGGAAATGATTCCTTGGAATTGGTCAGCAGCTCTCTGCAGTTCCAGGTGTTTTGAGAAGCACCAACAGGACTTACCTGTGGTTTTATATCCCCAGGTTCCTCTGACTGAATCCATCCATTCCCCCTGATCCTGACAGTTAATGAATTGTCTGCTACAATAAATAAAATCCCTCCACATCTCTGGAGATGTGGAGGGGGAAGTTTGCTCCTGGGCTGTAGAATTTGGCTGTGTGGGAAAAGGGCCTTCTGTGTTTTTTTTCTTTAGTATTGAGTGAGCCAATATAAAGTGTGGTGTATTTTCCTTAAGGACTTGGTCTCTGTATCCCAGGCCAGGTAAGAACAGAACAAGAGGGAAGTCACTTGGTTTTGTGCCTGGAGTGAGGCTTAAGCTGTTCAAGGCCAGAATAAACATAAAGCAAATGAAAAAAATGCAAGAGGAGAGAGGTGCTGTGGTTTAGCAATGAGCAGAGCTTGGAAGAGAAGGCTCAGTTGCCTCCCCTGGGAATCCTGGGCTGCCATTCCTGCTGGCATTGCCCATCTTCCCAGCTCCAGGCAGAGCTGTACCCTCAGCCAATTTTCTTGCATTCCAGGGATGCTCCGTCACAGGTTGTTCCCAGCTCCATCCCACTGCGCTTTGCTGGGAGTAGCTGAGTGTTTCTGATCACCTCCACAAACCTGGAGCTGTTCCACCCCCTGGGCTGGCTCCAGGTGGCAGGATGAGATTTCACAGAATTACAGAGTCACAGACTGGTTTGGGTTGGAAAGGATCTTTAAGGAAAGGATCTCATCTCTCTCCACCCCATGAGCAGGAGTGACTTCCACTAGCCCAGGTTGCTCCAAGCCCCATCCAGCCTGGTCTTTAATACTTTCAGGGATTGGACATCCACAGCTTCTCTGGGCAATGTGCTCCAAAAGCTGTTCCATGACTTCTCTGGGGAAAGTATTCTTCTTCTTCTTCTTCTTCTTCTTCTTCTTCTTCTTCTTCTTCTTCTTCTTCTTCTTCTTCTTCTTCTTCTTCTTCTTCTTCTTCTTCTTCTTCTTCTTCTTCTTCTTCTTCTTCTTCTTCTTCTTTTTTTTCTGTTTGGTCTATTCTACAAATTACTTTTAAGCTGTGTTTTGTCGTGACCATTTCCAGCCCTGAGCTTGTTTGCACCCAAAGAGATCACAGACTGAACATAAATACAAGTATTAAAATTAGCAAAAAGATAAAAAATTATTAAAACCTAAAATTCCAGTATGGATAGTATTGAAAACAGTTTTGTGAGATGAAATTTCAATCATACACCTTATACCAGCAGGTATATGCAAAACTAGAGATTATGCACTGTGATATAAAATCCCTCAAAGGCAGATTTATCCTGGATATTTAGTGCACTGAGCTGAACTTCTAAGAACCTTTCAGGGGAAAAAAAAAGAAAGCCAAAACACTTCCTTTTCTTTCCTGTGAAGTGACATCAGCAGAACAGCACAGTGGATGGTCAGAGAGGGTGGTAGCTCCTGAAGGGACGCAGTCTGCATGTTCAAAGTGAAAGGGACTTTCAGGATTGCAGACTGATTTCTCATTCCCTCCTCGTTTGTAGCTTCCCCACAAAAGGGAGATGGGCAACAATAGAGGCTTCTCCTTCCCTCTGGTTAAGAAACAGAAGTGAAACAACTGCTGAAGTTCCACCCAAATAATCTGCACTCGGACACCAGTGTAATGTTCAGGAGAACACTTTTACTGGCACGCTATTTTAAATTTTAACCATAATTTTTACTTCTCTGCTGCAGCCTCCAGGCCATGATGCTGTGAATTCACCAAACAAAATCTAAAATCACAGGCCCACAACAAACTGAAGAGATGGGGGTGCTGCTAACATGTTACTGTGACACAAAGCACATCCTCACTGCTGCTGCCAGGTAGCCTCGGGGTGCTTCTGAAGCCCTTCAGTGGCTCCAAATTTAGGGAGCACCTTCTAGACTGCTCAGAGAACAGGCTGGAATTTGGGGGAACATCTTCCTAGACTGCTGAGAGCACAGGCTGGAATTTGGGGGAGTACCTTCCTAGACTGCTGAGAGCACAGGCTGGAATTTGGGGGAACATCTTCCTAGACTGCTGAGAGCACAGGCTGGAATTTGGGGGAACATCTTCCAAGACTGCTGAGAGCACAGGCTGGAATTTGTAGGGAAATGCAGACTCCAGCTCAGGTGTGATCCTCATCCACACAAGGTTATCACAGGACCACAGAATGTCCTGAGCTGGAAAGGACCCACGAGGATCACCCAGTCCAGCTCCTGGCTCTGCACAGAACCACTCCAGGAATGTCTCCATGTGTCTGAGAGCGTTGTCCAAACCTTTCCTGAACTCTGGCAGGGTTCATGTCATGCCCTCTGCCCTGGGGAGGCTGTTCAGTGCCCGACCTTCCTCTGTGTGGGAAGAGTGTTTTCCTAATCTTCCACCTTATCTGTAATATTCCTATAAAAACCTTGACCAGGAGCAGTTTTGAGCGGCTGAGCTGCAGGGTGAGCCCGGGAGGGGCTCAGCACCCTCCACTCCCCTCCTGGATGGGATCCTGCAGCGCTGGAGACTTTCTTCCACGCTCAGCATCCCTCCCTACAAATCCCCTGGGCGCTGGCAATCCCCGAGCCGGCACCGCCACCCCGACCGAATTACCGAGCTGGGATTTACAAGGAGATTAAAGCCTCAGCATCCCCGGGGGCAGCAGGCTCGGGGAGCGGAGCATCCCCTCGGCTGGGTGCGGGCAGGGGGCTGCGGCTGCTGCAGGGCTCGCTGCTTTTCCCAGCGCCGGGAATGCGCTGCCTGTGCCAGCTCTGCGGGGCTGTGCCCGCTGCCCGATCCATCTGCAGGCGCAGCCCGTGCCAGCCGCTGGGCAGGGTGGGCCATTAGAGGGAAAAGTCAGCGGTATAATTAAAAAAAAAAAAGCAAGCCGAAAATCATGTTTTTTCTTGCTACTCGTATTTTTCCCCTCTTCTGTTTAAAATCCCCTGGTGGGTTTAATCACACTCATGGGCTTGGTCAATTTAGGGATTTTTTTGGGTGGGAGGGAAAACACTCAATTTTTTTTCTTTCTTTTTCTTTTTTGTTTTTAGCCTTTTAAAACCAAAGGGAAATAATGGCAGCTTTGCCAAGCAGGTTTTCCCAAGTTCTCATAGCTCAACATTTTGTGGCTCTGTGACTGGAGCAGGCTCCAAGCCCGACTTCCAAACGACCTGGAAAGGGTCCTAAACCAATGTGGCTGCAGGCAAGCAGGAGCTCTGCTCAGTGGATGCTGCAGCGCTGGAGGAGATAGACAGGAATCCCAAATTGTGAAATTTGCCTCACCTCCAAAAGGCAGAAAAACTCACAGACTCCAGGCTTATAGTTTTAAAGGTATTTAGTGACTTTGTTTTCCTGGGTAAGGCTCAGCTTAAAGCTCTTTCACCTAAAAGAAAAGAAATGAAAAAATAAAAAAGTGAAGTTGTTCTATCATCTTGTTATCTCTGTGGAAAAAAGAAAAAAGAAGTGGTAAATACATGACAACAATTGCTTTTTACCTTTCCATCACTCCAAATATTGAATCTCGCCTTGGCTGAGTCCCAGATGGTGAAGCATTTAACTTCATTTTCTAACCTCTTTTGGGGCTCCGTTTAATTTATTAAGAGGTTACTCTCAGGACAGATCACGCGACACGTAAGTGTAAATTGAACCCGGTGTATCAGTGATTTACTAACTGGGTGGCTTGAGAGCTCCAAGGTGCTGATTCTGTAGCACAGGAGCTGCCAGTGCCTGTGGAGAGGGCAGGGAGAGGGTCCCAAACCTTCAGGATTTCCTTGCCCACCATGGTTTCACATCTTAGGGCTTCTTGCTGCCTCTCCTCTGAGCTGTGTGAGCAGCGAGCTCAGATTTCAGCTCCTTCCACAGCCTCAGGGCTGGGAGGGAATGTCTTGGTCACCACCCTCATGAGCACCTTCAGCTCCTCCACATCCAGATCAAGCTTTATTCCCACGTTTTCTTCTTCTGTTGCAGGATTTCATGGTCTTTCTTGGCCCCACTGCTGCCTGTTGAGGTGTGTACCAGAGCTGGAAGTTCAGCAGCAAATCCTTGTTTTCCAGGCTTTTCATGCTTCTTTAGGCATTGCTCCTTCCAGGGCACTGCACCATCCCCTGCTGCTGTCCTATCACAGGCTCCTCAGGGTCACCTGCTTCTTGTGGACATCCTGCTAGCTCCAAAATCCAGGGGTTACCATCTGGATAATGCACTCCATGGGAATAGAATCCCTTCAAGGAATGAGCACCAGGCCCAGGGCTGGTGCAAGAGCATCACCTCCCCTCCACTGCACGGGGCTGTGCCCAGCAGAGCTCTGGGACAGAGCCTTCCAAGAGGAGATTGGGAACCTCCAGGCCCCTTCCCAGGTGAAGGAAGAGTGACCAGTGACCAGAGTGTGAGTGAAAGGAGCGGGATGTGTGCCAGGGAGAGCTGGTGCTGGAGCTGTGCTCTGCTCGGCTGCTGTTTTATTGCAGTTTGTGGGGCTGCAGTTATTTATTTATTATTATGCGTATTCCAGCTGTTTGTCCCTTGATCAGGAAAATCAGCCACTCTCTGAGACAGAGCGTGAATGGATTTCAGAGTTGGCAGTGCAGGAACATCCACCCAAGCTGGTAGCGTTGGCCAACGGGGGCTCAGGGCGATGCCCACGGCGCGGGGAAGGCGATTTGGAATTCGGCAGAGCACGGGGCTGGGTCTCCACAGCTGGGGGGAGCTGAAGAGCTGCTGAAAAGGGCTTTGGGCTGAACAAACCTCCTCCTCCTCCTCCTCCTCGGCAGGGCAGGGGCTGAGGAGGGAAGGGGGATGCAGAGACTCTGCCATATGTTTGAGGCCAGTCATTATAAATTACCCCCAGCCCTGCCTCGCTGCCGTGCCCGAGAAGGGGCGAGAGTGGTTTATTAGGAACAGAGACAAACTCCCAGCTCCGTGGGATGGGTTGGCTCCTCATGGTGAGCACTTCCCAGCATCTCCCACAGGTAAAGCCAATCCTCCCACCCTCCAGCAGCACCTTGATCTGGCCTTGTGCAAGCCTCCCCCGTCGGTTTTCCAAAAAGAGGGCTGACACTCGATGTTTAAACCAATTACACAGACATTTAAGTCTCTTTCACATGGCAGCACATGGCCCTTGTAAGCCTTCAGGGTTGGGGGCAAGCAGGGGGGTGTTGGCTTTTGCGAGCACTGTGTACATTAATTCCAACCTACAGAGCTGCAGTAAATCACTTAATGCCTGAATCAAGTCAGTTGTTGTTGTTTTGGTGAATTGGGACCATATTGGGGACTATAATAACCTAATAATGGACAGTGCAGGCATAGACCACACTGTAATGTATATTGTAGGGAATATGGTAATAGTCTGAAATGGCAATTCTCCTAAATAAATAGCACATCAACTTACTTAAACCTAATCATAAATGGGACAAATTGGACCCATGTGCAAACAGAAACCTGAGCAGAACGCAGGAGTTAAAGAAGCCATTGTTTCCCAGCCTGACCCTGGGCAGAGAAAGCCTGTGTCAGGTTACATCTGTTAAAATGATTCTAATGCCAGCCCAGTATTTTAATTATAAATATATAAAACGTTTAATAAGAAGACATTCTGGGTTTTCTAAGCCTTTAAAAACTGGATGTGGGCGGAGTGGGTAGAATGGTATTCCATGTGCCCCAGACAGAGTGCCAGCGTATAATGATTGAATGTTTTCCTGTAATAAATTGAAAAAATCTGGTTTGTAAGAATGGATCCAAATCACTTGGCATTAGGAAGGTAATTTGTTACCTAGCTTCCTCTTGGAAACAGACTGCTTCCAAGTTTGCTGGAACTTAGTTTCTAGGGACTGTGATATCCAAAAACAGAGAGAAAGAGCAACCAGGATGCTCAGGGCTCTGATGTTAAAACACACACACGCTGGTTTTTCTGCCTCTCTTTTTTTTTTCTTCTCAGTTTTCCAGTCCTCCCTCTCATGGCTCCAAACACAAGATTCAGCAGCCAAAAAAAGAGGGGGAAAAAAAAAAAAAAGAGGTTACTCAGGACAAAAGCCAGATCTATAGCCACCTTCTTTGTACCTTTCCAAATCTCAAGCCTGCTTAATTATGATTAATTGCCACATGGATAATCAGATACAGTTTCAAAAGGTTGGAGATGACAGTCCAAGGACACCAGGGAAGAAGGAAGGTTCGCCTTTGTTACAAGCAAAAAAGAACAAGAAGAAAAAAAAAATATACCAGGTCCCTTCCTCAGCCCATAACCTTTTCTTATTTTAACAATTCCAAACGGAATTAATACCATCAGTATATTGTTCCCGCTCCTGGGAATTGAACTTCAACTGTACAATTTCTGCAGCTGTCAGTTTTTGCAGCCCTCCTGTCAATAACGCAATGTTGGGGTGCCCTTCTTCTTGAATGAAAGCAGTTTCAAGTTTCTGCTTTATGTCTGTGCTTTCTGGGTGGTGTGACATGATGAGAAAGTATAAAAAATAATAACAGCAGTTAAAAAGCTTCCACTCTTGACTTAACTGGATCAAATGTAATAGACTACAGTCTTTTCTCCTGATTTCCTTTGCTTGTTTTAGAAAACACTGTGAAAAGTGCAGGAGATTTTGTCTTGCCAGCTCTTTCCTCCATTTAAAATCCCTTTGGCTAAGTCAAGGATCACAGTATGTCATTTCCAGCCTAACAGAAGTGCTGGGCCTTGTTCAGCTCCTATTACTAGGAGGCAAATCCCTAGGTTGCAGGCGCCAGTGTTTCTGCGTTTGGCTCCATTCCCAGTATTGTTTCCTTCATTACATTCCAGAGTGCCTCTCAGCCAGTTAATGTTTGCACTGGGAGGTCCAAATATCCAGCAATCAGCACTGAACTTTTCTCTTTTTGTTGAGAATTGCAGGTTTCAAATGCAATCACTGGCTTTAAAGAAAAACTTACAGGTGAACACAACAGCGCTAATTTCCATTTTATTCACTAACAGTGATATTTTCTGCAGTTTCTCTGTAAAATGCCTTCAGAAGATGTCTGGATTTTTCAGCCCTTGGACAGGCTGGACCTTTTTTAGGAATTTTGGGGTAAGGGCTGCCCTCTGCACACCTCTCCCACCCCAAAACCCCGATCAGCACAACCCTCATGCTTGGGCATCAATGCTGGAAATTCCTCCTCATAATACCAATGCACCCCTGTTTTTATTTCAAACATACAGAAATACATTTTAGTGCCTGGAGAAAGTGGATGCAACAATTTAGGTGGTGTGAAGGGTCAATATCAGGCTCGGCCCTATGAGGTTTGGTTTCTAAATTACTTTTGGTATAATTTTATTTTCTCTTGGTGTCATTTAATTGATAGAGCAAGGACAACTTGCAGACTTTTAAGCATTGGGGGGCATGGAGAGGATCCATAGTTGTTTTTTTCCTATGAATATTGAATATTTTCCCCTATGTCTGGTCATGGGTGGCTCCACGTGCTGCTCCCAGGATGGATGGGCACCCCTGAGAGCAGCAGCCTGGATTCTCCTGCCACATGAAACTCCTGTAAACAGCAAAGAAACTTCCTGCAAATGACAGAGGAAAATATCTTTATTTACAGAAGCTGTGCCAGGCTGCACCTCAGGCAATTTGAATTGTGCTATAGGAACACTGTCAATAAGACAGCCCTGTATAGTTTCCTTTCTACAGGTTTACTATTTAGTTACAAGAACCAGCCACAGGTCGTAGGCTCCATTACACAATTAAAGAAGTCGGAGATATTTCCTCGTGGGGAAAAAAGAAAAAAAGGAGGTCCAAGTTGGGAAATTCTCAGTGTTTTCCATAAAGCCTCCAGCTATGCTTCCACCCATGATCATATGTCATATGGATGGTGTCACCGTGTCCTAAGGGTGCTCGCTCGCAGCGATGAGATGGGATTCATGGAAGTGGATAGGCTCAGGGAGAATACTAATGCTAACTCAGCCTAAATAACAACACTGCCAAAGGAGGCAAGCAGGAGATGAAATACAGCGGATTTCAGGAGGCAACAAGCTCTCATTTATTAAGATCACAGGCATTTTACAGGTTACAAATCATAAAGCAGAAATAACTTCATAATATACAGGTCAGGAATGTGCCTGGGATATTGAGGAACTATTTCCTTGGCAATAATCTGCCAGAGATAGTCAGGAGCGTGCGTTTTCTGGCACAACAAATCACTGCTGATTAATTTTGTCTGCCTTTGTCTCGGAGAAGCGACGAGACACTTCAGTGTGTGTTTTGTACTTACTCCGCTTCCGCCCTATTCTTCTTCGGTGCATAATTTCTTGCAAGATAGGCCAAACACAATAGTCTTTGTTTTGCCCCTTTGACATCATTTTTGCCTGAGCACAGCCTGCCTGACTCAGTTAAGTCAGCAGAACCGAGGCACAGGCTCCTGTGGCAGCCCAGCCTGGAGGGTGATGCTGCTCTGAGCCCAGAGGAGGATTTTTGGGAGAGGAGGAGCCCCTCTGCCACCCCTGGAAAAGTGCACCCAGAGAGGAAGTGCAGAAAGTTCCTTTATGATGGACCTGTAGCAGCAACAAACTGGAAACTTTTTCCTCTCTGCTGGCACTCAGGGATAAATCTCAACTCCAGTCGTGGAAATCACAGCAAGAAAAAAACTGGAGTTTCTTGCTTGAGGAGCAGCAGGAGCAGGGCTGGATGCTGCTGGGAAGATGAGGGAAGGGCTGGTCAGCACTCTGGCACCTTTCCTCATGTTTTATTTATTGGATCCTGGAGTCAGCCAGGCTGGATGGAGGTCAGCCTCATGCAGGAACATCACAGCACCCCTGGAAGGACAATACTTCTGATAAACACCAAAGGCAACATCAAACCCCACAACTTTCCTAATATTAACTTAATATTCACTGCTAATAAACATCAACAGATCAGAAATGTTTTTTCTCCAAAGCAGGTGGGAACTTCTCCAGGCAGCCTGTGCTGGTGCTGTTACAGCCACCAGTTATTATTGGAGTATTCTCTCCACTTTCCCAGCGTTTCAGTGCTTTGATAGATTCCCTGTTCCAGCCTGGTTATAATAAATCACCTGAAAGAGAGAATGGCCAGGAAGTGAGAGAGGTGTGAGGTAAATCAGGGCTCAGGAGGATCTGGGCAGGCAGAATTCACTGCTGGGACAGACAAACACCAAGCAGGAACATCCAGGGGAAGACAATTTTGAAGTGTGATCATCAGAGAGGAGCATTCCCAACCTGGCCTTGGGCACTTCCAGGGATCCAGGGGCAGCCACAGCTTCTCTGGGAACCTGTGCCAGGGCCTCATCACCCTCACAGCAAAGGATTTCTTCCCAATATCCCATCTAATCCTGCTCTCTGGGAGTGAAACCTGCCCTCTTTCAGTTTTCATTGCTTCAGGTAGAGCAACATCTCCCAAAGTCTCCTCCCACCTCCACATCTCCCAAAATAAGGAAAAATAATGACCCCCAACCCTGGGCGATGCTGCCCCAAAAACTGAAACCTCCTCTGCCACTGTGGGTGCCTCCAGTGGCTCCTGGCTTGCACTGGGAGAGTGGAGAGAATTTTTGTGGAAGACTTTTCTAAGTGGAGCTGATGGAAACCTGGAGAGGGGCTTGTTTCTCTCTTTACCTAATTTATCCTGCACAGGGTTGAAGCCACCATGGAAAATGGAGCTGCTGTTGCTGCTTCTGTTGTCAATATTCGCCTCCTACTCATGTTCCCAAAGCTCCCACCTTCATCCTCATCCCTTTTTCCCCTCTGGAATTACAACCAAACCAAAACCATGTTCGTAACATTTCTTGCAATTCCAAAAAAAACCCGAAAGAAAACCATCAGCCAGCAGATGCTGATTTTCTCACTTAACTGCACATATTTTATAGTAATTCTCTCTGATTTTCTCCCAAGACACCCACCTGACCTTCCTTTCTCTCCAAGCTCTCCCAGTAGTGGCCAAATGCTTCTAATCATGTAAGATTCAGCCCATGGAAATAAGCTGCAACTAAGACAAATTTACCCTCTCACCTCAAGGCCTCCGAGTGCATGACAGAGACCAAGAAATGTCTTTGCTAAAAGGAATGCGTTTTCCTTGGAATTTTACACCAAACCAAATAAGAGAAATTTGTATTTTTTTTCTCTTTCACAAAAACCACAAATAAAATAAAAACAATTCAGTGCTTCTGAAAGGAAGAATGACAAAATGCATTTTCCAAAAATTTCCATGCAACTAAAAATGGAACATCGTAAATATTTTTGCTTCTCTCTACGTAACTGCCGGTGATTTACAAGCATGAATTAATTTTTAATTAATGCACTGCAATGAAGCAGGGATTAGTCAGCCCAGAATTTCTCAAAGTTGTCCATAAACAATTTGGTTGGGAGAGAAAATCCAGAGGAAATCTGGAGTTCTGGTGGGGGCCCAAAATCTCTGTGGTAGCTGAAACAATAACCTTTGGAGGAAAAGAGAAAGTTTGGGAAACCGCTGAAATAAATTTTAGCTGCCTTTATACAATAAAGGTATTTTATATATGTAAAATAAAGAGGAGGCTCCACATCATCTGAGCAGTCAGATTTCCATGCACTGGGAGTTCTGAGGGTCTCATGTCCAGTCAGGCCCAGTTTAGGTCCAGTTTAGGCCCAGTTTAGGCCCAGTTTAGGCCCAGTTTAGGGAGGGCTGAGATGCAGAGGCTGAACTGAGATTTCCTGCTCCACCCCAACTCCTTTGCAAGACCTGGGAACAGAATTCCCCAGCCTTTCCCATCCACGAGGAGCAAGGCTTATGTTTCTTGGTCTGGATTATTATTTTCTTTTTCAGATTAAGGAAAACAGAAACGAGAGAGAAAGAAAATGGGTGACTCATGGCAGAAAAGAAGGGCAGAAACACAGCTGCCCTTGTCCCAGGAACAGGATTCCTAGAGACTGCATCCAAAATTTATTGCAAAATAAAACCGAAACTTTTAAAAACAACCACTCTAGATGATGTTTCCCTTTCTTTTTTTCTCGTATGTGTTTGTAAGGCTGCAGCTAGGATCAAGGGGAGGACTGGAACCTTGAGAGAAATGGAATTCTTGTGAAATTTTCAGGCAAATTTTACAAACCCACACAGGCTCTATTGGCTTCAAAATCTTTTTTGTGGTTTTCAAAGCTTTGATGCTTCTGGACTTTCTGGGATTCCTTTGGTGCCAAGTCAATATAACAGCACCCACACCACAACCCCCAGGTAATGTTGTATTTTCCCTCTGGTACTGCTGTTGGACAAGTGCAGGACCTCCTGTGTCCGATGATCCCAAACCAGGAAAGCAGAAATACCTTGGGCATGTGTGGATCCACTCCTAAATTTAATGGTGCAATTTTCCCATTTCAGGGAAACCACTCCACAATTTGCTACAATATTTCTGATTTCAAAACACAGATCTTGGGCCTGGCTTGCAGAACTTTGGATTGCCACCAGTCTGAGATTGATAATTTATTTGTGGCTCGAATTTATGCCTCGGGAATGATGGAATGGTGAGAGCTGGAAAGTGCCCTAACGATTGTTGAGTTCCAGCCCCCTGCCACGGACAGGGTCACTTCCCACTGGAGAACCTGATTTGGGAACCTTGCTCAGAACTGACACAACCCCAAAGCCTGAGTCACTCCTTAAATCAGGATAACACGCTGGCAATGTGCAGTGCCTCAGAGAGGAGGGGAAAAGGATATTATGGAATTGAGGATTGCTTCCGAGGCAGCTTTTACTCAGCCTGAGTAAAAGAGAAGAGATTGGGCTGTGACTGATTGATGTTTGCAGCCTCCCCTTCCATACCCACACTCAGAAGGTGCACAGGGAGACAGAGCAGAGGAAAATGGGAGATGGGAGGGAGAGGAAGATGACCTGGTTTTGCTTCCAAGCTAATTTTACATCACTTTAACTATATTTAGTTGCATTTCTATTTAATAGGGCTGCAGCAGTTGGACTGAGATTTTTATTGTTGTTCTCTGAGTAATTTAAATTTCTAAGAGTTCGTGGTGGTTGTTGTTGTTTCTTTTCCAAAGGCTTCACGACCTTCTTCCATGAGTTTATTTTAGATGTAGTGGAATGTCCCAGAGAAAATTCCAAATGGTCCTTAATAGATGAAATGTTTCCAGAAAGGAGAAATTCTCAGTGGACTATGAAACTATTTTTCAATCATGGTGTATGGCACACAAACCACAGCTGAGGGTTTTTTTTCAGTAGGAAACTATTGCCCAGTGGGTTAAAAGAAAATAAAGGATAATGGGATTTTTCTGTGAGGCTGGAGCCGTTCGCAGGGGTTTGCTCCCCACTAGATGTCACTGGAACTGTTTGAAATGTTTGGAACAAACAACCCCAAATTCCCCAGGTTTTGGGCTTCTTTACAAACTCCAGACTTGGGGCAGGTTCTGCTCAAGCTCTGCTCTGGCACGGGAGCCTTGCAAGGGAATCCAGGCTGGGGGATGTTAATCGTGCCAAGTTCAAGGTTTGACATGGACTGGGGGAGAAGAAAGGTAAAATTCACGAAGTTTGGCAACGTCCTTGGAGATTTTGTCCTTGAGGAAATCCATCTGGAGGTTGAGAGAATACCTGGACTCAGTCACCATTTCGCTGAGGGGTCTTCAAAGACAGCAGGGTCCTGCAAAAAATCTGTGTGGCACCTTTTGCTGAGTCAGCAGGGCCCAGTGCTGGGACAGCCACACCACGGAGTGCAGGTGACATTTGGGTGCCACCTGATCCACCAAGAAAAAGAAAAAAAACCCAGAAATTCTGAGGAGCTGTGCCCTGAATTTTTCCATGGCTGCTCTCAGCTGTCCTGGTGTTCACCCCGTGCCACAAAGGGAACCCCCTCAGATTGTCAGGTCCACTATTTAAATCCTCCCTGTAGTTCCAATTGACTACAGGAATCTTCTTCCATTCTTATTCAAAATTCAGTTTAGTGTGATTATGTGGCCATGCATCAAATATGGCAGTATAATATGTCCTTTCATCTACTTGCCATAATACATCCCTTTTAGTGCCACATAAATCCCTGGAAATATCGCTGTCTTCTGCTCTTGAGATCCTTCATGTGCCTCTTTGCCTTACTGCCTTCCTCTCCTATTGTTTCTCCAAGCTGAATTAATTCCCTTTTTCCCCCTGTGTAGCTGCTCTGCTCTTGCTGCTGCTTTGGAGCAGGCACCAGTGCTACCACAGCCCTGCCAGTGTCACCACAGCCCTGCCCGTGCCACCACAGCCCTGTCAGTGCCACCACAGTCCTCCTAGTGTCACCACAGCCCCCCAGTGCCACCACAGCCCCTCAGTGCCAGCACAGCTTTGCCAGTGCCACGACAGACTCCCAGTGCCACCAAAACCCTCCCAGTGCCACCACAGCCCTCCCAGTGCCA
>VZTB01037519.1:265358-289569 GCA_013397245.1 Thryothorus ludovicianus
TTTTTTTTTTTGTTTTTTTTTGTTTCTAAACCACTGAATCTCCTGCAGAAGCAAATTTTGCATTGTGTGAAACTGTCAGGAAAGGTTTTGCAGTGAACTGCTCTCAAAAAGTCAGATTGCAGCAGCTGGGATTCCGTGGGTTATTTGGGACCTGATTCTGACCACCAGAGGCAAAATTCTTCCAGGAATTCTTTAGAAACCCGTTGATATTTCAGGTATAAATATAAATATTTGGATTGGACTCAAAGTGTTGAATATTCAGATTGCAATCAAAGTTCAAAAGACTCCTGAGGTGTGAACACTGAAAATGGAAATTTGGAGAAACGTGATAATCTACACAGTATTTGTGTTAATTTTTTCTTGAGCACCGATGAATAAATGCATGTTCAAGACTCATGACCTTGCTAAACTCTTTCTTTTCTCTTCTAAAAAGTCCAAAAGTTGGTCAGGAAAGGGCTTTGTTATATCAGTGGGTTTGTTCCATGCCACAAATTTCATGTACGAGGTCACTTGGAATATAATGTGTAGTGAAAGAATCTCATTAGGCTAAAATGAATGTAAAATGTGTCAATTTGATCCAAATGAGAACTGTAGTAAAACCATGTTTGATGTTCATGTGCAATAAATCTTTAACATTTGTCTGTAAAGTATTAGAGAACCCAGAGGGAAATCTCTATTTGTGATAGCTGCACATTTCCAATGATTTTTCCTATAATCCTTTGTTGACATTTAGCATATGGCAACAGAAAAGAAGATCCTAAAATGAGAATTATTCCTTATTATTCGAAGGTAAACAAGATGGGCACCTTGAATATAAGGTTTTTAGACTCAGATGATGAGAACATCCCTCTGTCAGGAGGAATTGCTCATCTTGCAGTCACTCCTTGGTGGAAAAGTGACATCAAAGGTGCCCTACCTGCCCGTCACTCAAATGTTAAAATGTCTAATGGCCCCATCCTGCCCGTTGGGTTGGATTTTGATATATTCATATTGTTAATTACTGTTGTATTTCAATTTTCTCTCTAGTATTTTTGTTCATTCATAATAGCTTTATGCTTCAGCGGACCGAAAGGACTAAAATGAAAGATTTCCAAGATTTCTTCTGGGAGCAATTTACAAAAGACCACAATTTTTTAATTGCTCCTGATGTTTAGTTCTGGATATCTGGAAGAGGAGAAATCAGCCCAACTCTTTTAGTTGCCACACCAACCATAGCAAAATTTTTTTTTTTTTAATTTTTTTGCTCTCTCTGGCTCCTTGCACACCCCACCATCCCCGTTTTGAGGGCTGCAGCAATGTCATGGTGTTTACGTTTCTGCAGCTCCACAAGAGAATTATGAGTTATTTACGTCCTTTGAGGAGGCTCGGGGAATAATGGGTGAAATGTCAGGAGTAATTATGAGAAATGGAGGCATTTCATTTGAGCAGTAGAAGAAATACATAACTTCTGCTGAATGACTAAACTTGAAGTGCCACAGGATCGCTGCGCGATGAGATCTGGCCCGCGATTATCGCAGCGTTTTATAAAAACCAAAACAACCTTACAACACTTGCATGCCAAAGGTTGCAACACAGGCTTTGGCAGGAAACACGAAAATGTCCAGCATGGGAAAAGTCTCTGAGCAAACTTGCATCTGTGCTGATTTAGGGTTTTACACCGAAGCACCAGCAGCTTTCTGAGGCCAGGCTTGACTTTCTGGCCACGGTCGTGGCTGGGAAAGCTGCTCAGCATCAGCCCTGACAAAGCCCCTTCCCCATCTCCCCCCAGCCCCTGTTTTTTACAGTGTTTGTCCACCTCGTTATTGCTGTGCAGGCTCTTTATCAATAACTGTGGTGTTCTCAGCAGAGTTTTCTTTGGCTTGCTGTCTGCTTTACAAAACCGCTGCATACTTGACAGTTTGCCCCAGTTCAAAATTCTTTGGTCAGAGAAAGCCTGGAGAATGAAACAGTATCTGGTGTTGTAAAATCTTGACCAGATTCTGAAATATTGCCTAAGCCCCTGTCAGCTCGAAGGTGATTTCTCCAGGTCATGGTTTAGAGGGAATTGATGGGACAGTCTGGGACTGCTCAGGCTGCACTATATCTTTTTCAGGAGTGCACGAAGTCACCTTTAGCACTCGCTGCTCTCCAATCCTCTCTGCTTTCGACAGCACATTTACCTCCCAACACAGACTACAAGCTAAACATGGGTGAGCCAATCCAGAGAAGCAGCCCCTGTGCCCGCTGCTGTTTCATTCTCTGCTTCTATCGGAGACCAAATTATCAATTCCCAAATAACCCCTGGGGAAAAACCCCTCTGGGGCTGCAGCAGAGAGAACAATACCCATCAAACAGCTCAGCCCAGTGCTCCCAGCACTCTCCCAGGGCTGTCTGGTCCATGATCCAACTGCACAAACTGAGGCACAGGGATCTGAAAGGTCCCTCAATCCAAAGGTAAATTTGATATAAAATACAAATCCCAGTCATGCCCTTCCTATCCAAAAACCCCACAGAAGGACCAAATTCACAGCACATTCAGCAACAATAAAATGTAAAAAAAATCATTCATACTAAAAACTATTTTTTAATCTACCTGATTATAGAAATATATAGATATAAATAGATAGATATACTCTGCTATAATTTCAAACTGAATTTGCCAATTAAAAGGCTCTGGGTAAGCATAAACATTTTTGAATATTCTCATGATCAGACTGGAGTAATTCAAGAGCTTCCATCAACAAGTGCATGATATAATTTTAAGTTCTGCTTAAAATCCCACTGAAACAAAACACAACCTTTGGTATTCTGCCAAATAAGGGGAAGATCTGAAGAGGAGTCAGAATAGATTGTCCAGCTGACTATTATAAATTATAAATTATAAATCATTACATTAAGTTCCATATATTTATGACACAACCTCTGACTATTGCACTTTTGCAGGGAATTTTCCTGAAGGCAAACCACAGCAGACCTGCTCATTCCTTTGGAGAAACTGCGCTGGCCCCGATAAGGCCAATAACCCTTCCAGTTTGGTGGCAACTCCTACAGACTTAATTAGAAAGAAAAAGACCTAATTCTGCATTTTCCTTATCAACCCCAGGCTCTTCTTGTACTGCATCGCTACTCTTCTGAAATTCTCAGAGTCTCACCCAGCTCTGGGTGAGCCAGGAGCGCCTGAAGGGTTGATTGTGCGGATTTGGGAGTGAAGCATTGCTGCAGCTGAGATGCTCCTGTGCTGCTTCCCCAGTGCTTTGGTTGGGATGAATTGGGCTGGGTTGATTTGGTAGATCAGGCTGGATTAAGATACTCGTGATATTTGAAATCTTGGATTGGTTCTAAAGGGATTTTTGTCCTTTTTTCAGGTTGTGACTCAGCAAAGCCACAGCAATGGGGTGCCCACACATCCCTCCCTGCACCTTCTCCTGGAGGAAATTCCCAAGAGGGGTGGGATGCTGCTTCAGGACGAGAAATTCCTAAGGATGTGCCTCATTTGGCTTTCTAGGCACTGACACCTGTGGATCAGGCACGTTGCTTTTAATATTCTTAGCAGTTCTTTTTCCTCGGCCTCACTTTATTCTGCTCATTCTGAAACTCTTGACAGCCTTTCATCAAAAGTTTCTGACAAACTCAAAGAATATCTGAAATGGGCACTAATAATTTAGTGCTGTAATTTTATGGGTATTTTAAAGTTCCTGGGTATTACTATTATTTTATGGGATGATTTTTCCTCCTTTTTCTTGCTCTTTCTTCCTATACTCTTATGGAATTATAGGTGAAATGTATTTCTTGGCTGCTGTTTCATCTTTTGTTCATGCAGTTAAATATTGCACTGGTTCAAGATTGCACGAGGCCCCCACATTAAAATTTTATTGTATTTTTGTATTTATTTTTGGCCCGGATCTGGGGGCCTCTCAGGTCCAGGTCTTGTGTAATTTTATTGGCTTGTGGGTGGAGGAAAGAACAAAAATGAGGTTTGTGGCCAGAATGTTATCTTTGGCCATAGGCAGCTATTTGGGGGCCTGATTCTACTCTGATTCATAAGCAAGTAAATCTCGAGCAGCTCCAGTGAAAATGAAAAAGCTCCAGTGATGTAAACCCGATGTAAATTAGAGGAGAATTACCTCCGTGGTGGATGCTATGTAAGCGTTTTGCTATTTATGATTTAGCTGGGAGCTGTTGACTGGCCTCTCTAAAGATAAGAGCCACCTATAACTCAGTTGTGAGCATCTTTTTTCCCTTTTTGACTAACGTCTGCCTGCTAAAAAAGATTAAAACTGCTTTTTTTTTATAAGCTCTGAGTAACGGAGCTGAGACCGCAAAGCTCATCAAGCTGAGAACCTGAATTTTGGTGACCTCTCCCTGGAGTGAGAAGCACCTTATTCTACCTTACATCCATGCTTTAAAACCTGTTGGATTCAAGTATTAGAATGCATGGATTTCAGGCTTTAATATCTTTGTTTTTATGGAATACTTTTCCCGTGGCCACCGCTGAGTGAGTGGTTGCCCATCCCAGTGTGAGTCACGGCCACTGCATCCTTTGCTCCTTCCTGCCTGGTTTGCATCCATCACCACAGCCCCTTTCCTCCCCAAAACCTGTGTCCCCCTCTCCTCTTTGCACATTTATTCCTGTCAGGAGTTTGGCTTGGAAATGGCTTCTCCTGCGAGCCAAACCTTCTTATTCTACACTTTAAAATCCTTATGAAATTTGGCTCGCCTTCCAAAGCTAAGCCTCAGCTCCCTTGTTACTCTTCTAAATATAAAGCATTTTTATTGCATTAAGCCATGTTGAAAAGAAAAAGGGAAAACAGGGAAAGGGAAGAAAGCAAATCCCTGCACTCAGTGTGAAGGAAGAGGTCGGAATTGTGCAGGATCAGGTCTTTGTTTTGTCGAGGTTTTATCCCTCTCTCTGTGAATTCCTCCTCGAGAATCTCCCACTCTGAAAAACCCAGTTAAACTCATCACTGATGGAGTTGTTTCCAGGCTGATCCAGCGAGTTTGGGAAGTGGGAAAATCCATCCCACCATTGATCCATGCTGCATCACTTCCTAAAGAGAAAACTTTTCTAGGGAGCTCATTTAACACCTTCCACTTACATCCAACTTAATTTTTCTATATAGCTTACACAACTTTGAAATGGGTTATTTATAATTTTCAGTCATTATTTCAAGTGTCATTTTAATCATTTCAACAGAGAAGTTTCTTAATATTCCCAATAATGGCTCTTGTCACTTTAAATATTAAAATTTGCATTAGGGATTCCCTTGGCTACATCTGCATTATTTGCATGATAGATTGTGTGCACGTCTCAGTCAATATATATGAATGTATATATATATAAATTTATATACAGATATGAATTTATGATTTTTTTAGGAAAATTGAGGCCGTTTTAAATGATCCCATCTGCTTTGAAAGCCCTGTGACAAATGCCAAAGTGATTAGTGATAAATAAGTTCCTAACACTCCAGAATTAAAAGCTCTTAATTTTCAACTTTAAATAAATCCTTATTGTATAGCAGAAATAATTCCTCACAAAGTGTTTCCAACATTCAGAGAATGCTTTTAGGACATCCAGCATTAACATAATTTTTTCGACTGCGGTTCTCACAGGACATCTGATGAAGTCTCTACCCTTAATTTTAATTGCGTAGGCTGCATTCTTAATTAAAAACTGTACAAATGGATTTTATGCCATGCCAAAAGAAATCTGAGTTCATTAGTTATAAAACCCTTTAAAAATTGATGTAAATATGTGAATTCTCTAAAAGTTTGAACTCAGCGTCCTCATTTATGTTGAGTAGCCTTTTATCCAGAGAATAATGAAGTCAATACAAATTAAGATAGTCTGAGTTTTACTTTTCCCTTTTCCTTCTCTTTTTTCCCCACACTTTTTTTGGTGAATGAGGGTGAGGAGAGTCAAAGAGTGTGGGGCTTATGTCTTTATGTCATGATGTTTTTCCTTGAAGAATCAAATTCATTTAAATCTAAACTGTGAAGAAAATTAGAGTGGGAAATGCACTGACCCTTTTGTACTGGGTTATATAAATATAAGTTCATATATCTTTTATTAATTCTTTGTATTAAAACACAGTCACATCATCTCGAGCCAATAAACCTAAAGGAAATCTGTCAAACTGGAACTTTGGAGAACTCTGGACGTCGCTTTAAGAAATACGTGTGCCTTATTGATTTTTGGTTTAAAATCCGAGAGTTGTTAATTAAAATGCTTTTCCATAACTTGTCAAGCCTTCAAATAACAAATGGGAAACTCTGAGAGGTTTGTTTAACCTGACAAATTGCTGACCTTTCATTCTGCTGGCTGCTCATCTGGCTGCACGGGACCTTCCCCTTCCCTCTCTGGCAGCTGGGAGGTACCATGGTGCCTTTTCCAGGGGCTGCCACCAGCCTGACCCTGCCCTTGGCTGCACAAAAAACCACTCGTGGTCTGAAAAACCATGGGAATGAAGGGCTGGGGCAGAGCTCAACTTTTTCTCTGCTGGGAGTTTATCTGTAGGCTCTCAGCCTAGGAGTTTGTTGCTGGAGGTGCCCTGTGAGTACATGTTGTTTGTGCAAAGAAAAGGTGGAAAAAGTGAAATTGAAATGATGGTAATGGCACTTAGAATCCAAACTCAGAGTATTTACTGTTACCCTAACAAAAACGTAAACTGAACCATAAACAAAGAACCTGTAAAAATCCCTGTGTTTCTTTCCTGTGTAAAATCCCTGTGTAAAAATCCCTGTGTTTCTTTCCATCCCCTACTGTGGTTTGTGTTTTTTGAGCATCTCTCTCCCGGCTGAGAGTGGCAGCAGGGATGTTGAAATTCCACATGAAAAGCTGTGGAAGAGCTTGTGACGTTTCCAACACCAGCTGGAGCAGGAAGCACCAGAACTCTCACAGGACTGATGTTCCATGAGTTTCCAACCCAGTTTGGCACTGGAAAGAATTCAGATAGACTTGGGACAAACCTCAGATTTCCTCTTTGTTTTGTCTTTTTAAGGAGCAGAGTTCAGGCAACAAAACCACTCTACCTTTTGACATATTTCCATGACTGAATCCTAAAGATCACAAAAAAATATTCCGAGATAATTGAATATTTTGTAGTAGAAACACAGCAGGTTGGACATCCATCAGCTTTAACCACTCCATAATATCCCACTTTCTAGAAAATTAAACCAGATCACTCAGAAAGTGGAGATGGACACCCACTAGATCAGGTTGCTTAATTCCCCATTCCTGGAATTGTTCAAGGCCAGGCTGGATGGGCTTGGATCATCCTGGTCTCATGGAAGGCATCCCTGCCCATGGAATGGAATGATCTTTATGGTCCCTTCCAACCCAAATCAATCCATCATTTCACGAGAGACACGTGTAAACTGGTTTTGGGTAATTTAAACTAAAATTTAAAGGTGCTCTGCCACTGCCCATCTCCTCTCCCACGGCACCACAAATGTCCCAGACCCTCTGGTGAGCAGCTCACCATGTCCAACCTTGGCAAAGGCTGGATTACATACCTTGTATTCCCCAACTTTTACCTCTATTTTATGCTTTGAGGGTTATACAGAACACTGGACAATCAAACAAATCCTTAAAGTTGGTGTTTGATTGACTTTTTTTTCAGTTTAACCAGAGAAATGTGAGACACAAATCATACCCTGCCTAAGTGCAGGAAGATGCATTTAGCTCATCTAACTTGAATTAAATTAAGTACCAGAAAAGCAGAGACATTGCGTGGTCCCAGAAGAAGAAAATTCACTTTGCTGACGCTTCAAGCACTGCTTTCAAAGAATGGCAAGTGGATTCATCTGCAAAATGCAGATGGATTCATAAAATCAATTCATGCACCTATTTCACAGCAGCCAGCCCTGCTCCTCCTACAGCAGCTGCTCTGTGAATGAAGCTACAAAATGTTTGCTAAGCAGACCTTTGGCCCCTTGTTTTCAGTAACCTCCCAGATTTTATGCCAGCTCCATGGTCTACCCAGAAGTAAAGGAAAATATTTGGTCTACAGAAAAAATCACAGAAATGGACACAAGCAGTCCTGTATAATTGATAGTTTTATGAGACTGAACTCTGTAAATTTTTTTAATCTTATCCCTCTAGATCCAGTTTATGTGCACATTTGAACAATGACTTCATATCCTTTCCAAACAGAGATTCTGGGATTCAGTCTCGTCATTTGGCCAACACAAATCCCCAGGTGCCAAGAATTTCTAGTTTTGTTTTGCTTCGTGTTTGTCTTTCGCTTGTTCTTTTACAGGATTCCTCATCAAACCAGTCAGTCAGTGGAATGATTCCAGTTTGCACCACAAGAAGATGTGCAAATCCCTAAATCGCTTTGGAAAAGTCAGGATTTTTGTTGTCTCTGACTTTCACGGAGCAGGTTCCAACTGTAAGATTTAAATCTTTAAGTGTACTGAAGGAATGAATTTGCAGAGAATTTCAGAGGCTGAGCAGTTTGTTTTGTGGGCCATCTTCCCCAGAAACCAGGAGGAAGGCTGCTGGAATGTTCAGACACCTTTCCATTTGTTATCTCCAAATTCATGCCCTGCTCTGCCAGAATCCCACGACTTCCACAGCCAGGGAGTGTATGATATTTATCACTCTTTCTAGCCAAGTATTTTTCACAAAATGATTCTTTTTGGATTTGTTGTTAACTGCAGTCACAAAAACACATCTAATTTTTTTTTTTCAAGTCTGCTTTTCCAGCTGAAGCAGATCCCTGAAACTGAGTGCTGACTCCGAAGAGATTATACTGCATTATGTGAAATAGAGACCACTAAAGCCAAATTCTCCTTTATTTTAACTTTTTTTCCCTGTATGTGGAAATACAATTGCAATGCCTCATTATGGATCTTATGGATGAACTTTTAGAAATTTGTAGAGGGTTTTGGCCACAAAATGAAAAATGATCCTCTTCCTTTCACCATGCTGTTGGGTCAGGAAGCTGAATTGTTTGAGATGATGCAATTTGCAGACAGGTGGGCGCCCTGACCTCCTTGTGGGATTAAAGATCCTTTGAAACTCACATGATAATTGGCATTTTGGTGCTGATTTTGTGATGAAGATGTGTATGTTTGTTTGCCTGTGGAGAGCAAAAGGAAGGGACAGGTGATGAAGATACACAGGGTCCAAGGGCAGTATGGTCATATTAGCATGGCATTAAAGCTGAGATAATTAGGAAGTGGATATGAATGATACAGCACATCTGGGAGGTAAAATTATCTTAGACAACATTCAGTTTGGCTCATAGGAACATTCTGGTCATTCATCCTGATGCCTTCAAGCTCAAAATCTTCATTTTTCCTTCCCAAAACCATTCCCAACAGGGACCAGAGTGCCTCCATTTTTCTCTTTGACCTACTGGGAGATGCTTTGATTTGTTCCTACACATTTATCATTCTCACATTAATACTGTTTCCCCTACACCAATAGCTGAAAGAAAGGCAGAGGCCCCAAACTGGGTGTGTGATGGTACCAGCAGCTGAGCGAGGGGACCGAAGGTTTGCTTTGGACTTGTGTTTGGATTCACATTGCCTGAGGAAGGACTGGAGGAAACAGGGAGGATTTTCAGGGTGGGAAGGACCACGCACTCCCATTGTCACCAGGATTTTGGATAGGGGTCACCTCCCTGCAGCCCATTCCACGCTGACCACAGCAGATCCCTTTGGTGGTAACAGCTTCTGGTGAGCATGACTAACCCCAGCAAGATCTGAACCAATAACCCTGAGTGAACAACTTTGCAGCCTCTGAACATTTTCTCAGACTGCCTGGGTGGATATTTTAGTTCCCAGACCCCCACCCCCCTCCTGTCTATAAATAGATCTCTCTTTTTAAGATTTTGCTTATTTTGCACAATGTATCTTGTCTGGAGCACAATTTCTACTTTATCACAACAAGCAGCCACCCTATTAAGCTAACATGTATTTTTCCTGAGGTAATTAACGTACATGCCAAATTTGACAAGAGATACGTGGTGCAGTTACAGGACATATCTTAATGTAATTAACTGTATTGGGTTCCAGAAATCACAAATATAGAATTTCAGTACTTATCCATCTGTGAACCATACAGATTTCAAAAAAACATGTTTGTTATTTTCGCCCACTATTACTGAAACCAAAAAACACAACAGAAGTAAGATAATTTTTTAATGTGGGTTGAAACTTGAGTTTGGGCTGTGGGCGCTTACAAATATTAATTGACCAACGAACCTGCGGGTTGCTTGCCCTAAAAACAACCACAAGAAAACCTTGATTACCAACCAAACACCACTCCTGTTCTCTTATTCAGCTTCTTTCTTTCACGATTCAAATTGGCACAAGAGCCAGGCAGCTCAAGAGGGCCAGGAGAGCTTGGCCACGGGAGGATTTTAATTTATTGACGGCTCTTGCCCTACTGTACAGTCAGCGCCGCTATTTGAGCGTAATGGATGGAACAGATGTTTGACACCGCAGCACCTCTTCATAACTCCACTCTTCAAAAACAGTTTTACAAGTGCTCGCTCGCGTTGGTTCCCATTCAGCACAGGAAACTGAGGTCATGCTGAAACATGAGGCCCGGGCAGGAGCTTGAACTCATGTGCACTGCAGCTGGGCCCGCGCCCTCCGAGCGCGCCCCGCCGTCCGCAGAGCCCCGGCACCCCTCACTGCAACATCTGCACGGGGAAAAACCCCAACCCACGGCCAAACACCAAGGTTTGCCCTTGAAATTCACGAAACCGTGAATTCCGTTCATCGTCGATGTGGCCGTTTTTTAATAATTTCTTCGGGGTTTTTGGTGTCAGCGCTGAGAAGTTTTCTGAGCTGTGTTTTTCTTAGTATTGCGCAGAAGCAATAATTCAAAAAGCAACTGATGTTTCTGATATTCTTTGGTTTTTTGTTTTTTCTTTTTGGTTTGATGATTGTTTTAACACATGCTCATCTCTGGATCTGTCAAAAAATTTTTCCAGGCGTACGATGTAGGTAATTCTGTGGCTTGTTTTAATAAAGATAACATAAGGTTTGTGCAGTTGGAGGTACTGATTGCCTTCTGTTACTTTCCCTGGGAAAACAATTAAGGCATTTAGGTAGGGAGATTTGGTACTCAATTTGGAAAACCATAGCAGGGCACCAGCCTGATGTGGTTGGAAATCCCATATTTGAAGTTTTTCTCCTACTGTAACTTCAGCTCCTTTCCAATACAAGAGCCCTGACAGCCTCAGGGATTTCTCCAGCACTTTCATGAAAACTAATACCTGCCTGCAGCAAGCTGCTGCTCATCTCCCAGCACCAGCACGTGGGCCTTGAACTTTCTGCATCTTTGCTCTCTGGCTTCCATGTACCTTCATAATATATAATTGTATTTCTGAACTTGCTCTTAATTAAAGTCAGATCTTTAGTGACTTTGTGGCACGCTCTGGAAGGAAATCTGGCAGTGTAGTGGAAGCTACACAGCACAAAATTATGGTTTAAAGTGCTGAAATTTTGTCAGCAGGGCTAGAAATGAAGGTTTCTGAAGTTAACTGAAAATTGAAACACCAAAACACAGTTTGGTCACAGATGTTCCTGTGATGCTGGACACCACTTTTCTGCCTACCCCTCAAAGCATTCTAATGGAAGGAGTTGAGTTTGTCCTGGTAAAATCATGTATTTGTTATGATGCCTTCCCAAAGCATCTGTAGGAAATTCCCCCCCCCAAAAAATCTTCATTTTCCTGCTCCAGCTTCTCTCATGGGCTGTACAAAACAAAAGTCCAATAAAAGTCTACTTCCTTCAGGAGGCTGTAAAATCTTCTGTCAGTTATACCAGAAATTAGCCAATCACATGGAATTCCCTAAAATTTGCAGAAATGCATACTCTTGTCTTTGCCTGTCTATTTCCATGGTGGTAAAATGAACTATTAAGAACAAAATATATTTTAAAGCAAGATAACATGAATATTCATGGAATAACACCTTCCTTCCTGCACAGCAGCTCGAGTCTGGGGTTGGCAATTCCCACTGAGTTTGTTCCCTCTGTGCCCAGAGCCATCAGGACAGAGGGCAAGGACCAAGGAAGCCACACCAGCCCTGTCTCCACTCAGAATCATGGAATCACAGAATTGCAGAATGGCCTGGCTTGGAAGGAACCCGAAGGATCATCCAGTTTCAAATCCCTGCCATGGACACCTTTCACTATCCCAGGTTCCTTCATGCCCCATCCAACCTGACCTTGGACACTTCCAAAGATCCAGGGGCAGCCACAGCTCCTCTGAGGTCCCCACCCTCACAGGGAAGAATTTCTTCCCAATATCCCACCTAACTCTGCCCCCTTGTCCTGTCACTCCAGGCCCTTGTAAAACATCTCTCTCCACCTTCCTTGTAGCTCCCTTCAGGCACTGGAAGGCCACAATTAGGTCACCCAGAAACTTCTCCAGGCTGAGCAATCCCAATTCTCCCAGCCTTTCCTCATAGGAGAGGTCAGAAGAGACCTCCAAGGTCGTCAAGTCAACCAAGTGCCACCATGCCCACAAACCATATGGTGAAGTTCTGGTTCCCAGTAGCACCAGCACTGACCCTGGCCCTGAAGGGGGGACAGCCACGCATGGGCCACGGGCAGAGCTTGTGCTCAGAGTGCTTTGCATTCCTCCCCACAGGGAAATCCCACAGAAAGCTCCCTCTGCCAGCCTGATCTCAGAGATGTCCCTGCTCAGGGCAGGGGGGTTGGATAAGGTGAGCTGTCATGGTCCCTTCCAACTCAAACCATTCCTTGACCAGCTGGAACATCCTCTGCCCTGCCTGGTTTAATTCCGTGCCTCAACAATCCTGCCTCCCAAGCAGCCTGATGTGCATGGAAATGCCTTTGCTGTGTTTCCAGGGTGTTTTTCAGTGTCTTTCTCCCCCTCCCATGCCCCAGCACGATCCCACTGAACCCAAAAACATGCCAGAGCAATCCTTCCATCCATCCAGTCCATGCAAGAGGGGAGAAAGTCCCACGTGCGGTTTTTGTCTTTGTTTTCTCAACCTTTAGCAGCTGTTTGCTTGTTCTGGGTCTGACCACAGGCCCTGGCTCTGGGAGGACTTGTGTGACGAATTTTTCCAGATCATTTTTCCTCTTGTTCTTTCTTGTCCCTTTCAATCGATAACCCGACCTGTCACTGGCATGGAGAAACCACCAAGTTGAAATTTTCTCCACGTCTGGAGGTTTTCCACAGGGCTTGTGTCAATGTGCAGCCACAGTGGAAGTTGGTTTAAAACCTGTGGAGAGTTTAACAGCATCCAAAAGACAAATCCTACAAACCCTCACGTTTCACATTCGCTGGCCTCGTTCCTCTGGAGCAGGAAAATGCATGATAGGAAAAAATTCCCAATTAAAGACAAGCCTGCATAGTTTGGTTTGTTGATAGTCTCGCAAAAGCAAACAAAACAACTCCTTACCAAGGCTTGCTAGAAGCCCATGGCTTTTTTTTTCCTATGGGAAAATAAGGCTGTTCCACGAAACTGTGGGGAAAATTTGAGCTGACAGCCCAAGATTAAATTCACTTTTCTAACTCGGAGATGGCGACAAGTTTAACTGCTCTGGCTTGGCTCAGAGCACTTGGGCCTGCAGAAGATGTGAGTGCCCTGGTGTGACGCCGGGTCAGGGCTCCAGCAGTGACCACAGGGTCTCTTTTTCGCAGGCATAGGAAGAGCAAACATCACTGCAAGCAGAAATCCCTCAAAAAGGGCAGAATTTTACCATGTTTCTGGAAAAAATTAAAATATGGAGTGGCTGATTAGTCCAGACCAGCCAAGTGAGCACAGCAGGCTGAAGATGCCCTTTCCCTGAGTTTTTAAAGAACATTTTGAAATACTCATCAACAACAATTTCTTAAATAAAATTGAGACAACACCTTTCCAACCTCAACATTTCTGTCGGAGGAGAGGCCTTATAAAAATTGTTGCTTTAGAGGTTGTAGATGGTGGGGCTGGAGTTTGAAGCAACTGGTGGAGACACCAGGCTTTCAAATGCTCTCCCTCTGCCTCTCTGGCCTGAACTGGGGACAGTTTCATGCTTTTTAACCATTTCTGTTAGAAATTCTTGGGTTTAGTCATGCCTTCAGAACCTGAACTCTTGCTCTCATGGCTACTTCTGATATTCCACCTTGGTTTAAGTCTTAGCCCAGATGTGAAACAAAATTTTGTGCTCATTGGAAAAGCTCTGGGGTTTACAAGGAGCAAACAGAGCAATGTCAGGCTCTGGGCAGAGACCACGAGTGTGAAATCAAATTCTGCTAATAAATTGCAGCCTTTGCCTTAACATTGCAAGCCATGCTCTGGAGTTTATTTGAACACATAAAATATGCTAAAAGTTTAGCAGCACCACTGTGTAAAGAAGAGTTGGATGAAGTATATATTTTTAAATACAGCAAGTAATAAAATGTTGCGTAAATTCCCCAGAATATCATTTTGGGGCAAGCACAATAGAATGCTTAATGTGTGTATTCCCAGGTCTGCTGTTTTTATCCCTCATTTTTTTTCCCTTTCTCCTGATTTAATCTCCTCACCCAGCTGATGGTTGGCATTATGGGAGCTGTGAGGGAGAGGGTGCATCCACAGACATTTCCAATATCGTGGCTGTGGGACAAGGGATGTGAGGTGCTTGCAAGGTGCAGCTGCATCCAGCTGTGGGAGGCAGCTCAGAGCTGCTCTGCACAGGGTGGGATTGTTGTTTGCAAAAGCACCCCAGAAGAGAAAGGAAAACGCAAAACAAACTGGGGGAAAAAAAAGGCAAAGATTCCTTCTCAAATTAATTTCCTCCAAATTTATTTCCTTTTCATTGAACTTGGTTGAGAAACATCCCCATGGGCTTCGTCAGAAAATCAATCTCTCTGTTTTAAGTTCTAAATGGAGTTTTAAGTAGCTCGTCCTGACATTCAAAACTCCACGAGATGCCCAAACTCTCACCAAGGCAGCTCAGATGTCATTCAGAGCCATTCCTGCTGGTCCAAGGGAAAAGCTGGAGGCAGAATTCCCTCTTTCCAGACCAACCTTTTGGGTCTGAGTCAGGTGATGCCCCCTGTTCCTTTTACAAACCTTCCTGTGGTTGATTTTCTTAAGGGATAAAGCACCCAAATTCAGGATCATGCCTTTCAAGGAGTAGTTTCATGCTTCACGAGGTTTTTTTTTCACTGGTTGCAAATCAGATTTTTCCCTTTTACAACACAAGGATGCCTCAGGTGGCCCGGAGGTGTTTTGTTGGTCACCTGCTTTTATGCTGCTGCTTTCCAAATAACTATTTAGAAGTTATTTTAAAATTAAGAACTGTCTTATGGTACCTCTGAAATGATGTTCCCAAACTGCTCCCAGTTCCTGCTGCAATCCCAGTCCTATCCCTTCTGGAAATGGGAATCTCTGCCATATGGACTCCCAGTAGGAGAAATACAAACCAATCCAAATAAAGGAAGGCTATTTTAGGATAAAGTTAAGGAAAATATTGTACCCTGGGAGGGCAGGGATGGAATTCCCAGAGCAGCTGTGGCTGCCCCTGGATCCCTGGCAGTGTCCCAGGCTAGGCTGGACATTGGGGCTGGAGCAGCCTGGGACAGTGGGAGGTGTCCCTGCCATGGCAGGAGTGGCTCTGGGTGGGATTTGGCGTCCCTTAAAACCCAAACTGTTCCATGATTCCGTATAAATCCCAGGAGACATATTAAGGAAAAAACCCAAACAGTCTCTGACATTAAAATTGTTATATTTTATTCCTTTCTGTGATTTTTAGAATATTAATTTTTAGTTCTTACAAAGTTTTAGGAATCGTACCTCAGAGAGACCTGTTACTTTATTATATAGCATCAAATAAATATAATAATAAACATTGGTCCACTGATGCAATTTAGCTATTTCTACCTCTATATATGTATTTAATAAACACTGGTTAGTGAGTACCATTGAGCAACACACCTTCTATATTTTATTTGACTTGTCAGCTAATACAGTGCTGTACTAAAAATATAAGAGATGTTAAAATTGCAACCCTTTGGCACTGAGCAGAAAGTTTTTGGCACACTGAGAACAACTTTTGGTACAGTTTGCTGCATTTGCCCACACGGTAGAATTTTTTTTGGCAGGTTTTACCTGTTCATCTCCCGTGAAATTCCATGGGCTGGAAGAGTGCCCTCCTAAAGAGAGAAATCTCAGCATCTCTAATGAGGGGCCAATTCCCAGCCCCGCAGCATCTTCAAATGGGATTTGGCAGAGATCTGCCTTTTTGGGATTTGGATGGATGGAGTTTTCCCTCCATGCAGCGCAGCACTGGCAAAGTGCAAGGCTGAAATTCCCTCTCATCCATTTTCCTTTTCCCCAGTGCAGAGAGTTTGGGCCTCCCCACAATGAACTCCTGCCCATGAGAAAAAACCAGGAGGTAACAGAGCCCTTCCACCTCCTCCATGCCTGCAGATATCAGAGAGAGGCAACAAATCATCATTCAGAGCACAGAGAGGGGGAAATGTCCATTCCCTGTGCTGGCCTGGCTTGCAGGATGAGGGTGATCTGGTAACGAGGAGCCACCAGGTGATAATTAATCAGCAGAGTTGGCTCTGTCTGATTTACCTGCCACAAAGGGAGGAATTCCCCAGGGGCAGGAAGGGCTGTTTTACAGGAATGGGGAGTGTTGCCCTTTTCAAGAGCCACCAGCTGAGTTAGGTGGAGTCTGGAGTTCTCCCTGTGCCTGGGGCAGATGTTAAGGATTGGCTTCCACCTCTTCTTCTCCATGGAACTCCTAATTTATCCCAGAAAACCCAGACAAGGGGGTTAAACTCCCAGCTAACATCACACCAAGGAAATAGCTGGAGTTAGACCTGAAAGAACATGGAAACCTGTGCTCTCTACAATTCAGGAATAAATTATAGGCGGGGATTTTTAAAGGAAAATAACAGAAAACAACTCAGTTTAATAGCACTCTGTATATGCAAAAACCTCTTTAGGTTAAAATCTGGTGTTACACATTTTGAACACAAAAGTACATGTTTTTCTGTATGGGTTCAACAGAATCCATAAAATTGAAGATAATTTGGGAAGACTCTTTTTAGGAAATACAAACATTGAATTTAAGTTCTAAATCTTGTGAGACCCTTCCCTGAGTTCCCTATGAAAAAGCTTGCCATAAATACATAGAAATAAAATCATTAAAATGTTACTATAACCTGTAAAATCAAGCAAAAGACCAGCTGGAGACTGGGTCAAACCTAAATCATATAAAAAATCCTTTCTTAAAACAAAGTCTTGGAGATTTCCATAATTTTCCTTTTAAAATGTCAGTGCAATCTTTAGGTTTGGTTCTGTTAAATTTGGAGCAGTTCTCCATAATGAAAGGAAAGAATGAATATAAACACATTTCAGTAGGACTTTGGGATTCCTGACTCCTGACTGTTTTTCCTTATGGCACAGCTCTGCGCTGTTGAAGACCTTGTTATGAAATAACGAAAAGTTGAGGACAGTAGGAGAACAAGAATGATTACCCTGGAAAATTCACTTAATGAAAGAGACCCAAAATGATGTGTCCATCTATTAATGCTACCAGAAGTAGCCAAACAGATTATCCAGGTGAAAAAGAGGAAAAGAAAAACAACAGAGTCCCTGCCATAGGTGAGAGCTGAGATTTTCTTCTCACACTACTGGTTTTTTGTAAGAAATTTTATTTTTCAAGAGTTTCTTCTACCAAAGGGCCTGAGAGCTCCTGTGTTCAGACAGAATTTAAATTTAAAAATCAAAACCAATTTGATGTGTGTTAAATGGAGAGATGAATTTATGTAAAATAGGTGTAGACCCCTTCTGATAACGGGTGTTTCCCATGTCACAAAACCCAGTGTGGCAGAGAGGCATCAAGCAGAAAAAAATTCCCTGGGGTTGGGACTCTCCACCTGCAGAGGAAAGGACAGCAGGGATTCTTCTCACGAGGGCTGGGATGGCATCTGCAGCCTGGGGGCCACAAAAAGGTGAGGACTGGCCCAAGAGTGACTCTAAGGACACAGAGATGGACAATAGTATAACTTGGATAGAAGTGAGAAGCAGCACTTCCCTGGAAGAGTCCAAATCCAGGTTGGGAAGGGTTTGGGGCAATCTGGGATGGTGGAAAGTGTTCCTGCCCATGGCAGGGGGTGGGACTGGATGAGATTTAAAGTCCTTTCCAACCCAAACCATTCCATGATTCTATGAAGTCCTAACATCCTACAAAGCATCATCTGGAAGGACTCAACCAATGGTTCAAAAGCAAAGATTCCTGTTTATTTTCCATGGCTTTATTCCACTGTAGGTTCCATTGCCATGGCAGGTTTCACACGTATCTGAAAAAACTCAAGTCCCCTCCTTACGCTGTATTTTGTTTGGATATGACCCATTCTCCAATTTTTATGATAAAATGAGAACATAATTCATGTATTAGGGTTTCCAGACCTGTAGAGCTGCAGAATGGGTAAACAGTGGAGTGAGTAATCATTATTAATCTGCACCAGAGGAAGAGTGAGAGAGAGGGGAAAAAAAAAACCCACATGATTTTGTGGTGTGCTATACCAGAAAAATATGGTTTGGACTTCTCAAATTCTTTTTTATCTATGTTTTAGAGGTGACAGAGAAAAATCCATCTTTTAGCTGAACTAATCTCTGATGAATTAATATCCTTTTCCATATAAAAGTGTTTGGGGAAACTTGAAATTGTGGCATAACCTATTGATTACATTATTTGAATTAAGTTCTCGAAATCCTACAGCTGTTTGCTGTCAAGATTTAAACCTACTGTCTATTTTCAGCTGTGCACTTAATACACATTTCACCTGGTGCCTCAATAACATTTTAATATAAAAGTCCATGATCAGGGAACATATGTTCAGTGTTCATACGAGGCTTAATAGCGACAGAAGGGGTAACAATTAACAGTTCTGTTTTTTTCTGGGTACACAGGGTCCGAGTTTAAAGTTTTTTCTGGGCTGCTTCCAAAAAATCTTTGTTCCTAGTGCCTTGACCTTTGAGGGGTTTGGAATCAATGAGCCACGTTGCCTTCCATAAGGGTGTCAAGTGCAGAATAAAAAACTGCGTCACATCATTTTTCACCGCGGCCAGATGAGGTCTGAGTGAAGGAACAAGGAACAGGAAAGCCAGAACATCTGAAAAATTGACTCTGCAAGCTGGAATGTGATTCTGCAATAAGGGGCAACTCTCCTTTGCTTTTTTTTTTTTTTTTTTTTTTTGCTGGAGTAGGCAGGTTGTAGACAGATCTGGGTCTCAGGCTCCCACCCCTGGGGCCCCCGTGTCAAGGCGCGGTGATAGAGCGCCGTTCATTTCTGCAACATCTGTAACGCATCGAGCGGGGTATTAATAGCTCAATATGCCAATCTGCCACTGTGCATTTTGACCCAGGCAGGACCAGGAGCATGGAAGGGCTGTAAGGCAGATGTGGGAACGGCAGCAAGGGCTGAAATTAAAGGCAGATCCCGAGTTTTGCACGGAATTGCGGAGCGGTGGTTGTGGAAGAGGCTAATGCTTCCAGCTCAGTTAGGAGGTTAATAGAGCTAATCTTCTGTATCACTATTATTTATAACATGTTGTTGGACTTAATGTTTATGAAGCTCGAGCTGTATAGTGCACATCCAATTATGTTTTCTTACAGCCATGGAGGGTTTTATGAAAAGGAATATTGAGTGAATGCTTTATTGCTGAAAAATATTGTATTGGTTAGGAGGGAAGTTAATCCAATAGGAGGTAAAAACAGTAACAAAGGCTACAGCAAATACGAGATGCTTTAAATTCATTGCATGACATTCTCACCCTAATTATTAGCCCACACTGGGAATAAAAACAGCACCCTCATCTTCAAGTTATTATTTTTTTTTTCCCTTTCCTCATTTTTATTGCACATTTACATAAGACTTGTATGCCTTGTACTTCTTCCAGGCTGCCTTATAAGGTTTCTTTTAACCCTTTGCTTCTCTCTTCCACAGCCGTGCAGGGACACTCATTTACACCCACAGAGACAGTGGAAGGCAGGTGACAACAGTGCAGGTGGCTGGGGCAGAGGAGGCCAGGCCACGATGGGCACAGAGGTGGCAGCAGCTTGAACAAAAGCCCAGCAGTTCAGGTGCTTATCCAGCCCCAGCTCCCAGAGCCCCTTGTGTCTGGAAAGCTGGAACAAAAAGTCCTGAGGGAAAAAAAAGAATTTAAGACACCCAGTCTTTCCTGTATCTAATTGGATGGGAAATATTGCAAGAGCAAATCTTTCTCATGGTGTGGAGGACCAGCCCACACCTGGCAGCAGAAATGTCCAGTGGATGGTTGAGTAAGGAAAATAAAAAAGCCTTTTTGAAAAATGCCCTGTCCTTCATGCAGGACCATTGTTATTGCAGTTAGGGAGAGCAGAAAGAATGAAGTGGGGGTTTGTGGTTTGTACTTTATGCTTAAAATAAGGACAGTTAAAGAAAGTCTGACTGAAGGAAAAAGAGGGAAGGAAGGAAGATTAGCCAGTTAATAAAGGAGATTTATGTGAGTGACAGTGGGTAGGCAAATTGCACTGCTAAATGGGGTATGGACTTCTTTTATGTGGAGAAGAGAATTTATCAATTTTCTTTAACTCAAACTGCACCATAATCGTGTCGTCGGGGCCTTGGCTGGAGGAGACACCCATGTCATGAGAAACAGGTCTGGAGACTCCCAGGCTGGCTGGCAGAAATATGGGATTGATGCCTTCTCCTGCATATGCTTCCCACAAACATTTTTGCTGTGCTGCAGTTTTGATCAAGGCTTGGGGTTTATTTTTTTTTCAATCTGTACCATGAGTCAAAGGTGCGCTCTGGCAATTCCTCATTTTCAATGAGCAGCTTAGGAGGACTTTGAGGGCTGAGCAAGGCCAGCTGAGATGGGATCTCAGGAGCCTGAGATCTTGGATGATGATGAAAGTTGTTGTTTCTGTCATCGTTGTCGAACAGGCTGGGCAGAAAGAGGCAACTACACGAGGCATGAGCAGGGAGCTGGTGTCTGACCCATGTCCAGCTGGCTTCCAGGAGCATTTCTTCTGCAGGAAAGCATCTGTGTAGCCAGTGGCTGATGAATTCCCATGGAAGCCTTCCTGATTTGAGCTCGTGTTATGTGTGTTCCTGGTTAAAAGCGAATTTCTGAAAACACATGGGTTGTCCCGAGGTTCTGCCCGCCGTTATTGGATTCAGTGTTTGCAGCAGGAATTCAGCTCCTCGTGTTACAGATGATGAGACCTGATGAGCTGCTATGAATGTGTTATCTGCATGGAGCTGCTCCAGAGCAGGATTTCCTGGAGCAAATCCAATCCAGGACAGGAGCTACGAGAAAAAACATTTTCCTCCCCAGGCCGTGGAGGCTTCACGTCTCTCGGAGACCTGACACAATGTGTAGCTACAGGACCAGGGTCTCAATGAAAAGTCAGAGTGGAATTGTCCACAGACAGAAATAAATAATCCTCTGTGGCTGGTATTTCATTTATCATTTATGCACTTGGATTTATACTCACCTAAATCCTATACATATGTCCTTAAATGCCTGCAGAAATCTCAAATTTCTCCTCTTCCATTAGGGATACCATCTAAAACCTGCTTTCGATTAAAAAAAAAACAAAAAAACAAAAAATGTTTCAGAAAAAGTGCATTCTTTCTCCTTCCCAGAGCCCTTTGGTGCTTTGGAGAATCATTAGAGAGGTGTGTGTTTTTCAAAGCCAAAAATATTTCCCTCTCAAAATCCCACCCTCTTCTCCAGTGGCCTCGAAGAAAGCAGCAGAGGCAAAGACCACGGCAAGAGGAAAGTGGGGAAGAGGAGCCAGAAGAGCCTCAGGTGTCTGTGAAAGGTGGAGATGGGACCAGAAGAACAAGGGAAAGGAATCTGGAGTGACCATGGGTTAAAAATGCAATTTTCTTGTTGAATCCTGTGAATGGATGGAAGTTCATTACGGATCACCAGCAGGAAATACGAATATTATGCTTAATCTTGAGAGAAAATTCCATGTCTCTGATTCAGATAAGACTGGGGGTAGGATTCCAAAGGGTAGGAAGTTGGCTGATTCGGTTTGTGTTTGGATTTTGGGATATTTAATTTACTTTATTGCAGGATTTTCTCTACCCTTGTAATGACACTATGCGTGTTTACATTGTTTTAATGCAAAAATACTGACTTTTAGTTGAAATTATCAAAGTTAAAATAAAAATTATGGGTTGGACAAAAGGTGAATTTAGTAGTTTATCTTCTTGGACTTAAAGAACTGAAGTGGAATGAGAATCAACTCAAGATCAGTCACAATTTCCCTGGAAGTGTCCAAGGCCAGGTTGGATGGGGCCTGGAAGGACCTAGGAAAATGGAAAGTGTCCCTGCCCATGGCAGGGGGTGGAACTGGTGGAGTTTTAAAGACCCTTCCAATACAAAACTGAATTTTAAATGACTTTTAAAAGTTTATTTATAGATAATTATGACAGAGACGCAGGAAAGATTTAGAAAAAAAGATGGTGGGGAAAATAAAAGGGCTCCGAGATATATTCCCATTGTTATATTCACACAGGTTGGGAATCAAAGGAAAACAAACCTGTTTGGATCATCCAGCTCTTGCTTTGGGCATTTTATCTAAGCTGGCAGAATCTGGGCCTGTTGATGAGAATAGATAATGTTTTGTAAAAGGAGCAGTTAAAGATCTGGTTGCATCCCTGAGTATTCCCAGGCATTGAAAGAAAATCTGGATACTCTACTGAGAAGGCTGGACTAGGAGCAACCTTAAACTACTGTTTAGCTGGAGGACAAATATGTTTGAAATCATTAGGAATGGGATTAGGGTTATTTAGAGCTGCCCCTTTTTCCTCCTTGTCAAATCATTCAGGAAAATGAGGCCTTATTATCACAGAACTCAAACTTCACACTGATCCTGAACTATCTCCATTTTGAGATGCTCAATAAAATCAGCACTGCAGGGAAATGTTGTTGCACTTTAGGATTATCCAAAGGTCAAATATTCAGAATAATCTAATAGAAAAACATCAGCTTCAATTTAATGGAATAGTATTTAATAGGAGAGGAAAAAATATTCTAACCTGGAAGACTTTATCATCAAAAATAGTAAAAATTTTAAAAATCAAGGGAATGCCAGAACCTCAGAGTTTGTGATGTTTCATAGCACTCTGTGGGCAGCACAGTGGGACAAGAGATGCCAGGAATTCAGGAGGTCCCTTCAATCCCAGAAATTCTCCTTTGGTGTCTGGAGTAAATCTCTGCTTGTCTGTGCGAGAACACAACATGTAGCACTTTATTTGTTATTCTGACTGCTCCTAAATCAGACTCGCTTTGCAAATTTTGGTTCTTTCCATGTGGACCTTCTTTGTCTGAGATTTTGCAGAAAACAAAAGAGGACTCAGAGTGATTTTTGGCTTTGTCAACAGATCCATCACTTTCCAGACACGGCTCCACCACACGGCACAGGCCATGGAGAGCACGATCCATTAAGGATCAGCAATGCCCCTTGTGCTGGCTGTAGAGCAAAAGGATCTTGGATCCAAGAGCTGGGGGAAACGCTCGGGTGTTCCAGAATGGAACAATGAACCTGAGCTGGTTCATGGTGAGTTTGGAGCTTTGAGACAGCCTGGAATGTCAATGTCAACTGGAGATCCTGCTCACCAAGGCAACGAGGTCTCTTCAAATCTGTTATAATATTTTTGTGAGATTCAATTGTCTCAACAGTGCTCAGTGAAGGCATTTGAACTTTTACCATTTTATTTGTTTGGTATCAGGAAATGATGAAGGGATCCGAGTGTGTAAAGCAGGATCTGCCACAAATTCCACTACAGACCCTCATATTGCTAAACAAACCTATATTATCCAACCACATTGCCAAACATACGTACTCTTTAAGGAAGATTATCTTGATTTTCACTGTTTTCAATAAGCCTTACAAACAGAGCTGTAAAATATCTCCATTCCTTCCTCTCCAAGCCGCCGGCTCGCGAGCTGAGAGCGCGTTGCTCAGAGGTGGCGGAATTCTCCAGCCACGTCCATCCTGCCATTCCCAGCTCCCTCTGCCTCTCTCTGGTTGCAGTCTCGGGCAGTGTTTGGGCAGGCCCTGGGGGTGAGCAGCCGGAGGGTCGGGCCATCCCTGCCTCCCGCCACGCTCCTGCCCCGTTCCGGACGTGACTGGGCAGGGGGTCCCTGCTGGGGTTACCCCGGGCCACTCTCCCTGCTGCAAACAGGAACCTCCAGCAATGCTAAACAAATCAGGCTGCCAAGGTTTTTTTTCTTTTTTTTTTTTT
>VZTB01037519.1:289622-302122 GCA_013397245.1 Thryothorus ludovicianus
TTTTTGTTCCTAACTTTCCCATAAAAAGATTCAGGTAAATGTAGCATGACGAGCCAATTTAAGCCAATTTCAAAGTTATTTGAGTAATTGGTTATTAAGATAACACTCTCAAATTTCAATTCAGCAATTATCCTCTTAAAGATACAGAATGTAAGTATAGGAGGGAGAGCCTATGTGTTAAAGCTACAGAGGCCCCTTTTTTAAAATCTAAAATGTGGAGATATTTGACAAAACCATGGAGCTCTTAATCTCATTGCACTGAGACTTATCTTCCAGCATGTGCAACCCTTCTATGCTGAAAGCAAGTGTTTCTAAATTTTGGAAACGAAGTTGACTATTATTAGTGCTCATAAAGATTAAGAGACTAAGTGAAGACCCTCCTTTTAATATATGTAAGCTCCTTACCCATAACTTAAGAACCACAAGGGGACAGAACATTGTCTTCCTACAAGGCTGCACTGCAGACTGATGCAGAGTGTGATGATGGAAATAATGGCTTTGGCAGATGTACTTGGTTTGGAGCCAATTTCTCCATCCTAATGAATGGCGGAATTACCACAGAAAAGCTTTACAGTTAAGAAAAAAAAAAAGGAAGAGAGTAAAAAAGAAGAAAAAAGAAAGAAAAAATGTGCAGCTTATTCCCAGTTAATCAACCCCGTAGGATGGATGGCCATGACCAATTATTATTCCCAGATACCACTGGTTAATCAAAAAGCACACAGTTAAAAGGCCTTGCGTTAGTGACTTGGCTGCTGAAAGCAAGAGTGGAGAATCTGCAAATGTTCACCACAAGATTAAGGTTATGCAAATGCTGGGATGTTTCCTGTGCTTGCACAGCTCCCTTTCAGGAAGGTGAAGTGGGTTTGTTATCCTTGGAGTGGCACCGGGTGTTTATTATCCCTGGAGTGACACTGAGGGTTTGTTATCATCCCTGGAGTGACACTGAGGCTTTGCTATCATCCCTGGAGTGACACTGAGGCTTTGCCATCCTTGGAGTGGCACTGAGTGTTGTCCCTGGAGCAACACTGAGGGTTGTTTATCCCTGGAGTGGCACTGAGTGTTCTCCCTGGAGTGGCACAGGGTGTCATCCCTGAAGTGGCACTGGGTGTTTATCATTCCTGGAGTGGCACTGGGTGCTTTTATCCTCAGAGTTGCACTGGATGTTTTGATCCCTGGAGTGGCACTGGTTGTTATTACCACTGGAGTGGCACAGGGTGCTTGTTATCCTCAGAATGGCACTGGGTGGTGTTACCCTCGGAGTGGCACTGGGTGCTTTTATCCTCAGAGTTGCACTGGATGTTTTGATCCCTGGAGTGGCACTGGGTGCTTTTATCCTCAGAGTTGCACTGGATGTTTTGATCCCTGGAGTGGCACTGGGTGTTGTTCCCCTCGGAGTGGCACTGGGTGTTTGTCATCCTCGGAATGGCACTGGGTGTTGTTACCCTCGGAGTGGCACTGGGTGTTTGTCATCCTCGGAATGGCACTGAGTGTTTGTTATCTCTGCAGTGGCACTGGCTATTGTTACCCCTGGAGTGGCTCTGAGTGTTTGTTATCCTCAGAATGGCACTGGGTGTTGTTACCCCTAGAGTGGCACTGGGTGTTTGTTATCCTCAGAGTGACACTGGGTGTTTGTTATCCCTAGAGTGGCACTGGGTGTTTGTTATCTCTGCAGGGGCACTGGCTATTGTTACCCCTGGAGTGGCTCTGAGTGTTTGTTATCCTCGGAATGGCACTGGGTGTTGTTACCCCTAGAGTGGCACTGGATGTTTGTTTTCCCCAGAGTGACACTGGCTGTTATTATCCCTAGAGATTGCTGTGTTCCTGCGGGTTCCAGCTCCGTGGTGTCCTTGCTCTGGGCAGATGTTCCGTGGGCTGGACGTTTCCCCAGGGCACACAGACCCCACACATCCCCTGGCTGCCACCAGCAGCCCTCGGCTCCGCTCCTCCCGTCCCAGCTGTGCCTGGAAAGCGGAGGAAGCGCCGATGCACCGCCGGTGTCTGCGGCTCTTTGTGCCTCCTCATTCCAGACTCGAGGAACAGGAGACACCAGGGAGGAAGCAGAGAGCGAATCCTGACAGAGCAGAGGTCGGGGTTTGCTCACATTTTGGCTCACACCAGCAGAATGCAAAGGGCAGAACCAGATAGGGCAGGAAATATGAACCTGGGTCTGATTTACTCCTGATGAAAGTTAACCCCCTTCCACTGGAAATTCCTGTGGAGTGAAGCCAAGTCCCTGCAGCTGAGAATCCGTCCCCTTTGTGTTCAGATCAGTTGTAATAATTAAAGATATATTAAGACAGCAGAGAGTGCAGTGTAATCAGGACTGGGAAAAATCCTTCAGAGTTATTTTAGCTTTAGTCCTTACGTTTATTTTTTGTGACTGAGATTGTTTAAATAATATGTCTCCAGAGAACAGAGTAAAAATACAGATTCTAATTTGAATATAGATAAACACTGGATTATATATCACAAAATATGCTGGTGTAGCACAAGCAGTACATGCTACATGTTAACACCAGGTATTACGTAACCACAGCACCCAGCCAACTCACTTTTATCGTGCTAACGTATTTTTTTTACCTCCAAACATTAATATTTTTATATCTATATATATGTGCTGCTACAATGCCATATTCCCAGGTTTTACAGTTTCTCTGCATTTTTCTGGCACGGGTTACAATGGAGGAAAAACGCCAACTGGAACACGTCGAAAAACAAGATCATAAGGTTTCACTCAAGTTGCTTAAATTATTATGTAGGAGGTATATTATCGACCTTTTAATAAAAACCTTTACAGTCTCCATGGAAACATTTTTACATTGACATATAAAAATATAAATGGAAAAAAAAATGTTGTAAAAAAATGAATCTGGTCTCCTGTTCATAAATTAGCGGCTGCCCTCACTGTGTGGTGCCTCATCTTCCCTCCGTTATGCAAATGCAGCTGCTCAGTGATGATTCATTAGCAGAGCATCTTGCTGTAACCTGTGTAGTAAACTGAGGGATTCAAGAGGTTTAATCCTAAAATAGCATTTACTGCTTCTGTGAGGCGGTTTCCCACCTACTTTTAAACCAGGACAGCACATCAGTGCATTTGGGCTCGGGTTAAATGTGCAGAAGGTGGAACAACCCTCGGAAGTACCGACTCATAAAATTCAAAGCTCACAAGAAAGTGCCTGGCTGGTTTTCTTTTTTGCTTAAATTAAGAGCCTCTCATCCTGACCGCACTGAATTTCCAGGACTTCGCAGCCTTTACAGCAGAGGAAAAATCCTCTTGCAGCCTCAGCCTGACGTGCTGGAGCCCCGGCAAATTTGGGAAGGGGCGAGGAATCTCAAACACATCGTTTGAGATAAGGATCAGTCTCTCCTGATTTGAATTCCAGAGCTCTCAGCTGTGGTCTGCTGACATCTCGTCAGCATCCGTGACATTTACCAGCGATATCCCGTTTATATCACTCTCAACTCCAGAGGCCAGATGACAAGATGCAAAGACGTTCGAATTCTGATTGCAGTACAAAGGCAGAAGTTTGTGCTGTTAAAAAAGAGGAGCGCAGTACAAAGAGCACAGGGATTGTTTTCCAAGAAGCACCAGCGCAGTGCTAAATGTGCTTTTATTTACAGATAATTCTCTGGCAGGTTTCTCTTTTAATCTCAATTTCCTCTCTAATCAATGCAGGATTGTGCCAACCATTTGCAGGAGGCATTCTTTACATGAGTGCACATGAAGTGGTTTTTCAAGGAGCCGAAGAAATAAAATTGTCAATGTTTACTAAAATAAAAAGCAGTTCCTAAAGAAACCCTGCTCAAATACAAGCAAATGAAGCATTGACCTGTCTCGCACAATAAAACAAAGAACTAAATAGTCTCAAAATGAATCATGCAGCTTTCTATCAATTTTCAAGTTATGAAAACCAAAAGGCTTGATTAGCACATAGATTTTAAAAAGTTGAAAGGAGAGGGTTTAAAGCCAGGTAAATGTCATATTCTGAATGCAATAGGTAATACAGATGAATTGTACAGGTTTAAGTTCCTTACAGAGCTCAGTGAATTTATTGAAAGCCTTTGCATTCAACAGCAGCTCCAGAGACAGTTCAGGATGAAATTAAATAGTTAATAACTTAAATATAATTTAATATCAAACCAAAGAGCTCTTTCCCCATATATAACCTAAGGAGAAATTTTTATACAGACAGATAAATAGACACATTTAAAAACATATGCTTGTTATCCAAACATATTTATAATAGTTTTTTCCCAGTTCCTGCCTAATTCAGCTGATAAAATGATTTTCAGAGGGATTTCTTGCTAAATGAAACTTGAAGGGAACGTCCCTCCACTCCTGGATAGTTTTTGCCATGCCTTGAGCTTTGTGTTAATAACATTGCAAAGGAAACTGATTTTGAAGAAAGTGGTTCAGTGCCGAGTCTCTGAATACCAGATCCCCCTGAAAGTATTTCAAATTCATTCTGGCCAGGTTCACAACAGGAAATAGGTAAAGGGAGAAAGTCACACTGAAGTGGTTGTTGAAATGAACGCAGAAATGTGTGGAAAGTGTGGAGTATTGTGTGCACACACGGAGGAGCAGTTCAGCTCTCCCTCCCTCCCAAGCTGGAATGGAGCAGCCTGGTCTGTGGAAGGTGTCCCTGCCCATGGAATGAGAGGTTCCTTAAGATCCCTTCCAACCCAAACCCTTCTGGGATTCTGTGCCACACGGCAAACTCAAATCTGGCCTCAAGCTCTGACCTGCAGCCAACGCCGGGGAGCAGCACTTGAGAGCTCTGGTAAAATCTCTCAGATAAAAATCTGAACACTTTCCTCACTCTTGTTTGTAGTTAGTATCGGTGAGAGAGATGTTGCTGTGGGTTTGGCAGAGACATGGCATGCACTGACTCTGGAATTTCCAAATTTATGCGTGGGCTTTAATAAACACCAGCGAAACTCATCAGGACATTTTTGCAGATATAAGTGAAGAGCCCTTAATTCACTCAAAGGACCAAACTATGCTATAATGAGAGCCCCATCTGGCAAAATACCTGAAATTCTAGAAACCCTGTGTAGGGAAAACTACGCTAGGAAAAGCCAGTGTCCATAAAGGAGACAGGAGTCCTGAGAATTTATTCTAATAAAGAAAGAGAGACCCCCCCAGGGCACAGCCTGCTGGGTTTTATCTCTCGGGGTTTTGGAGGATCAGCCTCCTTTATCCCAAACTCCCGACCTCATCCTGCCCTCTTCCCTTCCCCATTGCTGAGGCAGCAGGAAGGCTCAGCTTTCCCAATTTCCCACCCCATATCCCCCCTGAACCTGGCATTTTATCCCAAGGTTCAGAAGCTCAGCCTTGTGCATTTACCTGTTTCAGGAGCCAAACCGGGTTCTGCAGCAAACCTGCTGCTTGAAGTCGGTGGAGACATTAGGACCCATTTCAAAGACTTTAACCCTCATGGAATTGTTTGTAAAGACATTAGCACACATCTTCCCTATCTCCTGTTCTAACAGAGAAACACATGAATTCTGGCTGTTTTAGTCTGTTGCATTTCCCAGTTGTCCCCTTATCTAAATTTTACCTTTCTGATATAAATTTTACCTTTCTGTGGGTGCTGTCTGCTGAGAATTAAAACACCGTGGAAGGTTTGGTCTGGGAAATGATTGAAGGTCAGCTGGGGGCTGACAGCTTTGCTCCTCTCCCTGCAGAGCTGGGGGTCTCAGGTGGCGCTGGGTGACCACCCAACGTGGCAACCCTGCTGCCCTGATGGCCTTCGTGTTTCCCCATTTCACCTTTCCCTTCTCCACACCTGGGATCCAAGTGGAAAATATTGCTCCTGCAAAACTGGCCCCGAAGTCAGAGGCCACAGCCGAGAGGATGAGCTGGCAACGCACAAAAACCCAGCTTGTCTTTTCAGCAGGGACAGAATTGAAATCCCAGGTGTGTCCCCAGGGACTCCGCAGGGTTTTGTGGCCACTCAAGCCACCAGTGCCCCCAGCAGCTCTCCAGAAATCACCGCCCTTGTTCTCCAGCCCCCTTGTTCCCAGCACAGACCATGGTCTGCACCCACAAATTGGCCCCTCTCTCTGAACTCCATATGAGGCTGTGGGGCCAAAAAAACCCGTGCCAACACTTGGCAAATCTTCCCGCGGTGTTTGTGCAGATCTTTGCAGGTCATTAACCTGACAATGCCGGTGGTGAGAGGCTGGGAGCCACAAACCCCTCTGCGGGCTCTCCAAGGCTCAGCCCTTGGCATTCCAAGCACGCAGGGCCAGGGAGGCAGCAGCTCGCTGGAGAAACCTGATGCCATCCTGCTGGATGGAGAGCAAACATTGCACTGCGACGGCAGCAGAGAGAAAAGGAACTGGTGAAAGGAAAGGGGAAAAGAAGGAAAATTGCCAAGGAAAATCGCTGTGAACTTCCAACCCTGGCAGCATATCCAGACATGGAGTGGTTTGGGTTGGAAGGGATCTTAAAGTCCATCGAGTTTCACCCCCTGCCATGGCAGGGACACCTTCCACCATCCCAGGTGCTCCCAGTCCCAATATCCAACCCACCCTTGGACACTGCCAGGGATCCAGGGCAGTTACAGCTGTTCTGGGAATTCCAGCCCAGCCCCTGCCCACTCTCCCAGGGAAGGATTTATTCCCAAAATCCCACCCAGCCCTGCCCTCTGTCAGCGGGAAGCCATTCCCTGTGTCCTGTCCCTCCATCCCTTGTCCCCAGTCCCTCTCCTGCTCTCCTGGAGCCCCTTTAGACTCTGGAAGATCTCTCTAGAACATTCCCCTCTCCAGGTGATCGATCACCTCCATCTCTCCCAGCCTGTCCCAGAGTGGTTCCAGCCCTTGGAGCAGCTCCGTGGCCTCCCCTGGGCTCACTCCAACACATCCACGGCCTCCTGATGTTGGGGACCTCAGAGCTGAACATGAGATGAGCTGTCTCCAAGCCTCCAGAGCCTCATGAGACTCCCACACCCCGCACCCTGCTCCTGCCTTATCAGCAGCTCATCCCCACCTCCTCTCCTGGACACAGCAGTGCTGTCACTGAAATTGTACTTCCCATCCTGCCAGCCTTCTCTGGAGATGGTTCCAGAGCTGGGAAATAACACCCTGATAGAGGTCAAAAATGCATTTTTTCTTAAAACAGTCTGCACTTTTTCCCTTCATATTTGTCTTCAGACACAACGAGGCACCCATTGCATTTAAACACTAATAATCTAATAAGTTCTTCCATAAACTCAACATTCATCTAGCAGAGGTTTATTCTTCTTATTGATATCCCCAAGAAACATAAAGTGTCTTAAGGGATGAGTTCCTTGATACTTTTCCGTGTGCATATTTTAAATGGATGGAATAATTATTGAAAAAAATCTAAAATTCATACATGGATGTGTAAAACTAAAAGAAAATGCTCAATTAAGTTTATGATGTGTTTATTCAGTTTTTTCAACTTTTTACAAATTCTTTTTTTAAATAATCCCAGAGATTTTGGATTCCCAGATAACAGCTTGATGCTTCCATGTATTTGAGCCCTTCTGTGAATGGTTGTGGTTGTCAAGTCATGATTTGGTAACTGTGAGTGTGAATCCAACATAAAACAAGGCAAATGGAGAAAAAGAATAAATAATTGCAGCTGTAAAATTCATACTTGTTCTCCAGAGTTAATCTGATCTCCACCAGCACCTCAACCTTTTCTGACCACCAGCACAAGAAATTTTAATTTGTTATACGCTGTGGGACACTGGTGGGCACATCCAAAACTCTTCCCCTGACCCCAGAGCTCCTTTGTCTGTTCAGCTCTTACTCAGAGGCCATTCCAAACTTTATTTTACCCCTTGTTCTGACCCTGAATCTGAGAGTATAAAACCATGTAGGCATTATTAAACACCCCCAACTTAGCTCCAAAGTTCTGCTATATCAAATTGCACCAGATCTGACTTTGCCTGTGAAGAAACAATCTGTTTTTATCCCACGTTATCCCAGCTTGGGAGCAGTTCTCATCCCGATGTCCAACCAGCGCGATGTTCGCCGGTGCTAAAGTCACAGGCCTGCATATTTCTGTGTGTGTGTATGTGTTTGCATCTGCAGTTTCCCAATATTCCTGGCTACTGCTCTGCGAGCTATTCAACTGCTCAGTGCTGCATGTAATAAAACACTGAAGGCATCTGGGTTTTTTTGGACACATGTCTTGGCAGGAAAGCTGGGCTTGAAGTGTTGGATTCTCTTCGCGCAGTTTGGAGAGCGGCGCGTTTCCAGTGGAGCTGGAAACCTGTAACCACTCATATGCTCTGCTGGGTAATTTGTTAGAGTTTAGGACTGTTTGGATTTGTTTTCAAGTTGGAAAAAGAAATTTAAGGGGGTAACCTAAGAAAGAACAGATGCTAACACTGGAATATTAGAGCTACGAGTTCTTATCGCAGTTTGGGGAGCTGTCTAACAGTTCTTTTTAGACCAAATCTGGCCTGGAAGTGGCATGAAAGCAAGTGTGTTAAATATTGCGAAAGCAGCTGCCCTCTGACTTGTGAAATTCCATTTTTCTGGTATCTCCAATGGCTCCCCATCCACTGCTCCCAACATTCTGCACAGGCTTCAGCAGAAAGGTGTTGGCACCTGGCCCCTGTCCAGCAGGGCCTTTCAGGTTTTTGAGCACCTCAATCTATTGTGTGCTTTCCATTCTTTAGGAAAGCAGGAAAATCCAGGAGACATTATTGTGGTATAAAATATGAAATGTAGATCCAAATAATAGAATCACAGAACGTCCTGGGTTGGAAGGGACCTTAAAAATCCTCTAATTCCAACCCCTGCCATGGATAGGGACACCTTCCACTATCCCAGGGTGCTCCAAGCCCAACCTGGCCTTGAATAATTCCAGGGACAGAGCAACCACAGCTTTCCTGGATAACTTGTCCCAAGGCCTCACAGTCAAAAAAATTCCTAATATGCCATCTAAACCTGTCAGTTTGAAGTTGCTCCCCATTGTCCAGTCACTATAAGCTCTTGGAAAATTCCCTTCTCCATTCTTTGCTGTGGTTTCCCTTCTGGAAGGTCACAACCATAATCCTGTATTTTGTACCAAGAGCAGACAAGAACCTTGCACCATTTTGCACCACTGGCATTTTTTTATTTATTTATCCCCAGAAATGCCTTGGGGTGTTTTTTGGGTTATCCCCGTGGAAGTGGCTCACTGGGAGATGCTGCCCAGGCTGCAGGTGAGGGATCAGCAGGAGAGCTGGGATTTCTTCAGCAGGTCCAGTCCCAGCTAAACCTGCAGCACAGCACTTCTGGATTCCAGAGCTGGAGCAAGTGGGCAAGGAAAAGACCCCCAAAGTGGCCCTCTACTATATCAGCATCTGATTGCAATTTCTGATGGCAATTTCTTCCTTTTTTTACACAATTTTCCATCTGTCTGGGTAACCAAAGCCATGCAGATGACTGGAAGGAAACGCCAATTCTTTTTACTTTTGTTGAAATGACTTTCACCCTTCTGCTATCGTATTCTCTGCTACATTTAATTTGTTTTGGTTTAGCACATTTTAGCTGAGCAAACAATTTGTATGTTATGACTCAAGCCCGTTTTAGAATTGTTCAGGATTTTTTTTCCCTTTTTCACAGCTTTTTTTCTAACCTGTCTGTATTCAGCTCACACGCTGGGTTGTATTTAAACAGAAGATCAACTGATAATTGCAACACCACTGCTGGCATCGCTGGAGTGATGAGGCTGCCAGCATTTCCAGGTTGAATTTTGGCATCCGACACCGCAGCCTGGAAGCCAATTTTATTAAAATGAGTAGAGGGAAAAATCTGTTTGGCCTCTTTTGCTTGATAAGAGTATAAAAAGACAACATTTTAAAAGAATAAATGAATGTTGAGAACACAGTGTCTGACCTGCGGGGATTTTTGTGGTGTTTGCCTCTGTGCTGAGGTGTGCAGGTCAGTGTCTGGGGATGGGATCACCCTCATCCAGAGCCCCACTGTCCCAGATGAGGACATCACTAATTTATTATTTACAAACTGGGGCGTCAGAGGGGCACCCAAGAAGTGTTTGGAGCTGGAATCCCACTGTCCCAGGTGAGCACGGCCTCCTATGCAATCCCACAACGAGGGGAAATTCCACATTCATCCCAGAAATTCCACATTCCTCAGTAAAAACGAAGCCATCCTCACTTATTATTGTCTGAGGGCCCATATCCTACCACCTCCTCTGGAAAATGTGCAACCACGCACCAGCAGAATACAGATGAAAATCTGCACTCATATAATTTTATATTTAAGCCTGTGGGATAGGGATAATTACAGTTTTAGAATGGGATCAAAAAGCCCAGATCTACAGAGACTCTTTGAAGTCAATATCTATTTATTATAATTACACAACATCTTCCATCGGACCTGAAAGCATTATTCAGGCATTAATAAATTAAAGTTTGCAAAAGACAAGCTTCCCATGCCACTATTTATCCCCATTTTATGGATAGGCAACCTGAGGAACAAAGAGTTGAGGTGAGCTGCCTCTGTGTCCCAGCAGCACGTGGACTCTGGTAGGTGCAGAGAGCCACAGGGACTCAAACAGAACATTTGGCTCATCTTAGTCCCCAGATTCTCTTGATATTCCCTGTATTCCCACACCTGGGGCTTTACTGGCTGGAGATGCCAAAGGCCAAACATTCTGGGATGTAGTGAAGCCGCTCAGTTAATAAAACTATTAACACTTTTTATTTAATATTGCCTTTATCCCATGAATGTGTTTATTTAATGACTGCGAGCTGCACAGAAACTCCTGTTCCACTCTTCCCATGTACGAGAGGAACACAGGAGAAGTGGAAATAGGAATTGTACCAGGTGGTTTAGGGAACTGAAATCCAAGCTGGGAAAGCTGGGAGCCAGAACTTCCTTCTGGCCACTCCTCTCCTTTAATTCCTGGGTCGCAGAGTGTCCGTGGTGGGTGAGGAAGTTGTGAAGCAGCACCAAACAGAAATCTGGAGCAATTTGGGCAATCTTCTGACAAAGGGCAGCAGTAGCTTAGCAGTTATTGAAAAGACAGCTCACCTCTGTGAAATACTGAAATTTCAGTGTTTCACCACTGAAATACTGCCGTGCTTCCTCCATGGAATGGAAATAAATTTGGGTCTGAATGGAGCGGGACCAATCTATAAACCAGTGTTTTACTCAAAATAACTCTACTGGCAGGAGGAACAGAATCGTGGAATCATTAAGATTGGAAAAGACCTTTAAAGATTATCAATTCCAGCCTGGGATGGTGTTTTCTGGAGAAATTTGCACCTTGGAGATGGTGTCCCATGAAAATACTGAAATACAGAGTATAGAGCAGCTCAGCACTGTGTGAGGGCAGAGGACACCAGTGCTGAGGAGATGATCCAAACCCTCCTCAGCTCCAGCTGCTGGCAGTGCCCAGGCACCCCCAGAGCAGCAGGAATTTGCTCCCACCAGCCCCAGCTGTGGCATCAGGGCTCAGTGTCTGGGATCAGCCTGGCACAGGAGCAGCGGGAGTTTCTGGAATGCACCCTGGCTGTCGGGGCTGGCTTTGGCTGGGCTGGCAGAGGAGAGGCAGCAGTGTTTGCCGTGGGGTGGCAGAGGGCAGGCAGCGGGNCTGTCGGGGCTGGCTTTGGCAGGGGTGGCAGAGGAGAGGCAGCAGTGTTTGCCGTGGGTTGGCACAGGGGTGGCAGCAGTGTTTGCCATGGTTTGGCACAGGGGTGGCAGCAGTGTTTGCCGTGGGGTGGCACAGGACAGGCAGCAGTGTTTGCCGTGGGTTGGCAGAGGACAGGCAGCAGTGTTTGCCGTGGGTTGGCACAGGGGACTCAGCAGTGTTTGCCGTGGGGTGGCACAGGGCACTGTGTCTCCTCACACACTCCACGGGCACCCCTGTGGCAGGGGGGGCACAGCTGGCACGGCAGAGGCACGGTGTCATCGTGTCCTGCTCTCCTGGGCTCTGATCCACAAGGGTCCCCAGGCTCTCCAGGACAAGCACCCTCAGGAAAGGCTCCCACCGACTTCCTCTGCTGTGATTTTCCCCTCTTGCATTATGTTTGACATTTTTGAGGCTGAGCTTTGTTACAGGCTATTAGCCTATGGCAGTAGGCTGGGGAGATAAGACTTCATCAAGCTATAAATCACACCAAAGCGTGGAAAAATGGGAAATTCTGAGGTTGCACTGGCAGCTCTGGTTGGGTTCGCCTGAGCGTCGGACTGATTGCAATATTTCAAGTGACTGCTGGTATCAGCCAATGCTGCAGCTTGCAGGGAAATGAGTTTGGTGCCTTGTGTCTGAACAGCAACACTATTAAAGTTTTGTACTTAGCATCGTTACTGACTTTGTGGGATCACTGTAGCAAGTTTTAAATGATGCATGAAATGAAGAATTCCTGCCCATCCTAAGGAGAGATAATGCAGATAATAGACTGCCTTGCAATCACAGCTGTGCAGTGTTTTTTTGTTCTGCTCACAGAAATGCCCTCCAAAGCCCAAAGTAACACTATATACAACACACTCACAGGGTGGGATTTTCC
>VZTB01037519.1:307122-325941 GCA_013397245.1 Thryothorus ludovicianus
TTGGAAGCCTAGAGCAGAAAAGAAAAGGGAGGAAAATAAACCAAGGCCAATAATTAACAAAGTATAAAGAAACAGTGTTTGTTATATATAAAAGAATGCAGGAAGACAAGGGCAGCAGAGAGTGGAGCATGAGAGGGGACACAGGGCAGCAGGAAAGGTGAGAGGGTGGCACTGGATGACAGAAAACCTGCAGAAAATTCATCTGCTCTCTGAAAGAGAAAAGCAGACAATCTGAAATTCGGATACTGCAATTACCAGAGCCTTAGATATGTCTAAAAGAGAGATCAAGACAATATTTTTCTCCACTGGGACTCTCTCATTAATAATAGAAGTGGGATTTCTTTTTAAGCGTGGCGTTTGTCACCTTTCCTTCTGCTCACACAGGCAGGTGGTGCCCAGGCACGGGGTGCCCTGGGAACAGCTCATGCTCTTCCATCCCCTGGGAAAAGCAGACTGGGCTCTGAGCTCTCCTCATGTCCAAAGAAAGGTGATATCCTGCTTGGCTGGGGTACAAAATGCTCTTCCCTCTGGCAATTCCCCTTCTCCCAGCCAAACCAGGGCTGAGCATCACCAACGCTCCAGCTGAGGTTGGCCAAGGGTGCTGGAGCAGCTCCTCCTGTGACCACGGGGAAGGAAAGATGTGGCACAGCCTCTCCAAAATGCTGCTGCTTCCCAGGATTAGGCAAGTCAGGAAGGTTCTCGGCAGTGTGCACAAACTGAGCAAAAAAGAGAAAGATCTGGCTGGGGTTCATGGGAGAATTTTGATATTTCACACTCCTGCACACACACCCTTCACAGCCTCCATGGATTTCTGGGACATCATAGGAATCGGCTGTCATTTTCCTTTATGGAAATCATACAAAAATCTCTGTAGGCACACAGGAAGAAGTGTGGTTATAAACACCCAGAAGCACTAGAACTGGGAAGGGAAGGGTATGGAAATCTAAATGTGTTTTTATTCTAAACAAATTGATCATTAGCCACAGCAGCAATAGCAATTCACCAAGCTGGACCTGATTTCAGAGCTGACAAAAGCCACATTTCTAATTCATGTCAGAGGATTTCCAGTCTTTCCATGCTCCTGCTGCTCCAGGCACATACCTGGAGCATCAAAAGCTGGATAGAAATGGACCTTCCTCTTGTCTCACCGTGTTCCTCTTGGACCACACATTATTCCCACATCACTGAAAAAATAAATCTCGGATTATAGCCCTGGGTGTGACCTCCACAACGGGTTTAAAATCAGCCCCCTCACTTCATATCGAGCTGGTCTTTGCCAGAACAAGCTGCTGGTTTCAGGAGGCATTTTCCATGGAAATGAGCTCCGGAGAAGGAAGCTGTGGGAGTCTGTCAGGCACGCAGCAAACTCGGGTCTGAAACGTGGCATTTCCTGATGCACATCCTTAATTACAACAACAGAATAGAGAGTGTGGAGGAGGAACTTTTACAGCGCATTAAAGGAAGGAGTGATGGGTGGTACAGCTGTCTGGATTTCCTTGGAAATACCAAGCAATATCGTTTATTAATTATGCTGAGGTAACTGGGAAAAATGTAAATATAGAAGTACCTGAAACCAGTAATTGGCTGAAAAGTTCCCCCCCCTCCCCCCATCTTACTCTGCTGCTGTAGAAATTACCAACAAAATATATTCAGCTTCATTTCCCATGACACTAAACACTTGGAATATGGTTCCACATCTTAATATTATTGAAAGATGAAGTGACATTATGAAAAAACCTAACACAGAGCTCCTCTCTTCCCGAGCAGGCAGTGCCAGCTCCATCTCCTGGAATATGAACTCTCCTTTCTTCAGCACCTGGGAATGTGGAGGACCTGCTGCACAAAACTGATCTCAAAATCATTCTTCCCCTCATGCTTTTGTCCCATGACTGACTTGCAAAAATAAGGAATCAGCGGATTTGTTTTCAGCCAAGATGAGCTGCTGCACTTCAGAGTTGTAGCCAAACATTTATGGAAATACAAAACTCTGTAAACCTGATCTGGCATCACCCAGCATTGAATAATTTCTAGGGATAACACTCATCACATGCAAAGGAGGAGCATGTGCATGATATAAATGTACAGAAAGCTGTCCAATTTAGGGATAACACCCATCACCTGCAAAGGAGGAGCATGTGCATGATATAAATGTACAGAAAGCTGTTCAATTTAGGGATAGCACCCATCACCTGCAAAGGAGGAGCATGTGCATGATATAAATGTACAGAAAGCTGTCCATGGATGTAGGGAAACCAAGAAGGAGCAGCAAATTCTCTTCCATTCCCCTGGGAAAAGCAGACTGGGCTCTGAGCTCTCCTCATGTCCAAAGAAAGGTGATATCCTGCTTGGCTGGGGTACAAAATGCTCTTCCCTCTGGCAATTCCCCTTCTCCCAGCCAAACCAGGGCTGAGCATCACCAACGCTCCAGCTGAGGTTGGCCAAGGAGGTTGCAGCTATGCTGGGACTCTGCAACTTGGGAGGGCAACTCCTCTCCTAAATCACCTGGAAATCCCCATAGAGAGGGGCACCAGCCCCTCCATCAGCCCTTCAGAGAGCTGGAGGAGCTCCCATGAGGATCGTGCCTCCAAGATTGATCACTAAACTGATGTGGAAATTCCCACTGAGGAAGGAGAACAGAGACAAGACAAATTGTATTGTTCTCCAGCAAAAATTGGTTTGATGGATCAAAGTTGCTGAGCAATTGCCACTGCTAAGTTATGATTCTTATTTTAAATAGGATATTTCAGTGATAAGTGCAAAATATTTCTCTAGCTGTAAATGTAAGACCCATATCAATTAAAATGGAGCATTGTAGGTCTTCAACGTCCAGGATTTAATTGTCAGAAGCGAGTAAATTCTAGGTTAAATCTATTATTCCAGCCTTTTAATCCTGTGGGATAAAGGTAGTTGACAGATTATATATCCAGCCCCACTCAAGAGGAACAGTAGGGCTGGCCAGCAATAGGGAGGGAGTATTAAAGAATAATTTCCACTTTTTCCAAAGACATTTATTTCTGTTTTACAAGGCATAATCAGTTTATTCTGATGGTTACCAGACCCATTAATTTCTCTTGGAATCATGCAAAATGATTGCTCAAGAACCACCATGCCAGGCAGTGTAGGAAACACACCTCAGCGTGGTTGTTAAAGATAAATTCCTTGGAAGTTTGACTTGGCATTCTTCAATTACTACTCTAATTATTCTTCCATTACTCAGGCAGTGAGCCAAAGGTTTCCTGGGTGCAGAGGAACTTAATAGGGGAGATGAAGCAAGATTGTGAGGCCATGTCAGCATATGTTCATTAAAACCTGATTTCTTCAGCATTAAACTCACTCCTGGCACCAACAACGTCCTACTCTGCCCATGTATTTAATGATAAAAAAAATAAGAATAATTATTTACAATATTTCCTGACCCAGTTTCTTTGGTTGCTTGTTCAGAACTGTACCTGCTTTTCAAAGAAATAAAAAAAGAGGAATTCATTGGGAAATCTACAGTAAAGAAGGTGCTGTCTCCTGTTCCTTGCTAGAAGGAAATTAAGGAGTTTCCAAAAGCTTCCCAGTAATCCCCACTGCTTTCCAGTGTTCAGCACTGGATATACATAATTACATATGAAAAAATTACATTTGAAGAAAGTTATTTGAGTTGCAAAGCCAAGTGCTTGAAAGTTAAGAAATGGCATTTTTACCATTGCCTGTGCAATCCTGGTTCTTCCCACTTTTGTATCCAACTTCTAATATTAAAAGAGAGGGAATGGGAAAATATTACGTGGTTATGTAGTTAAAGATTGGATCGTAATGCACGAGCTCCTGGGAGCAGAAGTGGGGTTGCAGACATATGTAACTGTAAATCTGGCATTCCTGAACATCCAGATCCTGCCTATCCAAACCAAATCACTTCCTTTTAACATATTTTTATGTAATTTCCTGGTTTGTTTCATTTCTGAGGGAATATTTATAAAGCAAATCATCCTACGCGGAGCTGTTTAAAATAATATTGGTGTCTTGTGTCCAGCTCCCTTTGTTTTTCTCTGTCTTCCACAGTTGTTCGCCTTATTTTCCTGGGAAAATACAGAAATATTCCCTCTGTGGAGGCACCTGGGGGTGTTAGGGGATGGTGGGAGAAGATGCAGGGATTAAGGTGATGTTGGGCCCCAGGATCAGGTCAAGATTCTTTGGAATTTCATAAAACCCACCTGTGACCTGGGAGGCAGGGGAGGGAAACTCCAGGAAAAAAAGCCAAAGGGGCTTCTTAAAAATCAGTTTATAATTCAGTTAAACCTGAGAGACATTTTGTGGGACTGGAAAAGGCCCTTCTCTGCCCTGAGGGCTTTCTCCCTGCCAGATTTCAAGCCAGATTTCAGGCAGCTGTTGGAGCTCATCCTAAAATAAAAAAAAATCCAGTCTTGGGAATCACCCCCAGCATGGAGGTCTGGGTGGCCAAGGGACTCCTGCTGAGGCACCGTGAGGGGCTCTCCTCTGATTTTTTGAGGTCTGAGGAGTTTGCTATTGGTGGTAGAGGAAGAAGAATGTCATCTCTGAATTTCCAGCCCCTCAAGACTCATCCTCAGCCCATCCCGTTGGAAAGGGTACCAAAGACAGACATAAGGAAAAATTGATTGCAGATAGATCTAAATCCTTCCTGGACAATCTGCTCATTTAATATATTCATTTAAATTCTCTTCACAGTCAAGGAAAATGAGAATTTTTTTTAAAACAAATGTTTATTAATGCAAGTTATGGGCAAAATAAATCCACTTTCTTCCTCCCCCTCCACCCCAAACAGACCAGAGAGAACCCGAGCTGTGCTCAGCATTAGATGTAAAAATCTATATATTTTTATTTCTTTTTATAAGTAGGCTTAACATAACCATGATTTCATGGATCACCAATAAACAAGTCTTTAAAAAATTTTCCCTTTTAAAATTATGATGGGAAGAAAAAGTATCAAGGTCGCCAAATCTCTAGGATGTCTTACAGCATATTAGGTATAGATCCAACCTCAAGGAATTTTTATTAACCTCTCACTGCTTCAAAATTCAGAAAAATTTCCCCAAATCAGAGTCCAACATCCCACATCAGAAGCTGCCAAACATCTCAACATGGCTGAGGACCACAGGGGTGTTCCTGCTCTGCTCCAGCGTGGCCGGGATCTGTGTCCTCACCCCACGGGGAGCCACAGCACTCTGCATGTCTGGCGTTTTTCAGTGCACAGAGTGGATATTTAAAGGCAAAAAACCTTGGATTCCACCTCCCTGCTCCAACCTGCGGGGATCTGGAGCCGAGGGTTTGGCTCTCAGCTGGGTTTGGGGGGCAGCACACACAGCAGCACGGAGCCCTCCCTTCCCAGCCAGCCCTGAGCAGCTCCCAGAACTTTTCCCCCGAGCTGTGGAGTGGCTTTTCCACACAGCATTGACAGCCTGCCTCCAGCATGATTCCCTCTGCTGTGCCCTATTTGTTTTCCCACAGATCACCCTGCTTTGAGCCACAGGGGGGTTTTGGGAAGGTGGGACACGGAAGACTGGGGGGGTTTGTGCCCAACCTCTGCATTTCTCCCAGCTGGGGTGGGCTGAGCATCCTCACTGGGGGAGCTGGTTCTGACTGGGATCTGACCAAGGACCTGGAAACAGAGACCTTCAGGGGTCAGTGCTGGGCTGATGCTGCTCAAACTCTGGGATGGGGACAGTGGGATGTGTCACAGGAGCTGTGGCAGATTTGCTGATGACACCGAGCTGTGTGGGGCAGTCACAGGCTGGAGGGGAGGGGTGCAGCCCGAGGGGTCTGAGCAGGCTGGAGAATTGGGGTGATGAAAAATTCCTCATGAGCCAGCACTGAGTGCTCCCAGCCCAGAAACAAAACTGGGTCCTGGGCTGCACCCAAAACACCATGGGGAGCAGGGGAGGGAGGTGCACTGGAAGGAGCAATGGGAACACATTGAAAGAGGGGAATTTAGTTTGGGCACTAGGAAGAATTTCTGCCCTGGCAGGGTGGGCAGGGCTGGCACAGGGTGCCCAGAGCAGCTGTGGCTGCCCCTGGATCCCTGGCAGTGTCCCAGGCCAGGCTGGACATTGGGGCTGGAGCATCCTGAGACAGTGGGAGGTGGCCCTGCCATGGAATGAGAGGATATTTCGTGTCCCTTGACATTCTGTGAAGATCTCTGGAGGTGAACACAAATGTACCCACAAAGCAGAAACCTACAAGGAGGGAGAGCTGCATCCCATGAACAGAAAGCTGTTGCAGAAACCACACACCACGAGAAAGTGATTGAACTGTGGCTCACCAGAGCCTGGTTCTGATTTTTTTGGCAGGGAAAGAACCTCAGCCATCCCTAATTGTGAAGCAAAGGGATGAGGAAGGGCTTCAGAGTCACCTGTGTCACCCTCACCCACGAAGAGCTTCACCCACTGTGAACCCCACCAGCACCTACTGCCTCACCTCCAAACCCATCTGCCAAATCAGGGACATGCAGCAGCTCCTAAAACACCTGCTCCCAAATCTCTGCTCGTTGCAATTAAATATTTAGATAATGCTTCATTTATGAAAATTAGATTTTAGACGTGAATTAGGACTACCTTAATTATTACACTAAAACATGGAAATGATAGTATATTATTAGAAACATATTTTTCTTGCAAAACTGTGTTTGCAATCGTGCCAGGAAAAAAAAAAGTTATGAAATAGACTTTTTATAGTAGGTGTTAATTCTGAATAATTAGGATTAGGCACTGGGGATTTGCAACCCAAATAAAAATTTCCTAATTAACCCTTATATTGGCCCTAACAGAGAAGCCAAATAGTTCAGCAATAAAAAAAAAGAAAAATGGAGAAAAAAAGCTCTCCACATATATAAGTGGATGTCTAATAGTCTAAAACAAAATGGGATTTAAAGACACCTCCTGGAAAATATTTACAAACCTGACCAGAGCCATCCAGGCAGCAGGGATTTGGATTTGCCATGATGTGATCGACACGATCCAGATATTTTTAGGATCCCCATTAGGAAAAGTGAAATCATCTCGGGTCCTTTTCTTGACACTCTCTTAATGCCAATGTTGTCTTGTTTAATGTATTTTTATAATGATTATTAGTCTTATTTGGACTTTTTGGGTTTGTTGTTTTTTTTATTGTCTAGATTTTTGGGACTGGAGCCTCCTCACCTTGGGCATCACCTTTTGGAGCTGCTTTGGGTTCATGGCCAAGAGCTCCATCCCTCCTTCTAAAGGTCCTCTGAAAGCAGCCCTGACCAACAGCACCCCAAAGTGAGGGGGGAAAGAAGGAGGGCAGAAAATAATTCTCTTCCTCAGCCAAGGGCAAGAAGAGAACCACAGAACATCCTGAGCTGGAAAGGACCCACAGGGATCGAGTTCAACTCCTGTTCAACAGGACACCCCAAAAACCCCACGTGTGCCAAACAACCCTGGGGCTCTGGCAGCTCCTCTGGGCTCTCACAAACACCAAGGCACTGCAGAGGATCTCCAGTTCATTTCTCTGCCCAAGGTGTAACAGCCAGTGCATAAATCCAAGGGAAAATCCTCCCTGCTCCAGTTCCATATGTTTAAAGCTTCTTCTGTTTTCATTTCCTAGACAGACTTGGCAAACTGCAGAAGCTACACTCGAGCTGAAAGAAGACCTGGCCAAACTTTGAGGTTGCCAAGGTCTGAGCTGCATGCAAAATCGAGGCAGATCCCCCTGGATGTGATCATTTTTATGAGTTAAGAAAACACGGAGGCATCTGTCCAGCTTTCCCCAGCAGCAGGTGAAACGTGCCAAATGTCCCAGTTTGCTGCAAAAGTGTGGCACCAGGCTCACTCAAAACCTGCAAATTCTGCTCTCCCACTGCCTCTGGAAGGAGATGGAGCATCACCAAATTCCCAGGATGAGAAGAGCACGATACCATCAATAATCACAGCACCCAGGGGGTGGCTGGAGCTGGGTCAGGGCAGGGTTAGGTTGGATTTTGGGAAAGGTTCTTCCCCAGAGGGTGCTGGCACTGCCCAGGCTCTCCAGGGAATGGGCACAGCCCCAAGGCTGTCAGAGCTCCAGCAGGGTTTGGACAAAGCTCCCAGTGGGGTTTTTGGGGTGTCTGTGCAGGGCCAGGAGCTGGACTCAATCCTTGTGAGTCCCTTCCAGCTCAGGACATTCCCTGATTCCATCAAAGCAAATTCTTCCTGAGGCTGATTCCTGAACAATGCTGGTGCTAGAGAGGAAGATTTATGTCTAAACAACTTCACCAGACCAACATTTAGCCAACATTAATTCCCACCCTTATTAAGAATGAGCTGAAACGTTGCTGTTTACAGCTACATGCGAAGTGCACGAAATTGGGACAGTCAGGGAGAAAAGCACAAAGCTTTCAATAACCATTTTAGTCTCCAACCATTCAAATAACCACGGACACCACTTTAAATTACCTCAAATACCCCTTGGTTTAGCTCAGAGAAATGCACAGCGCAGTGAATCGTGTGCACACCTCGTGCCTTGTGAGTGCTCTCCCTCTCAGGTTGGAGCGAGGCTCTGCAGCTCCCCAACCCCTTGGGATGCCCCTGCAGCATCCACGGCTCTCCCAGGCCCCATTCCCAACACTCCAGCCCCACCAGGGGAGCACTGCCAGGCTGTTACCCACAGACCACGCTCTGCCTCCCAGGAAAAGCAGGATTTTGCTCAAGGTTTATAGATTCAATCAAACCTCCTCAAACAATTCCCATGGAAGTACTCGATATACATGAGGCTGAAGCCTTAATTTTTTAAGTTTGCTTTTCCCCTGCCGTACAGATTAAATACATAATTTGATTTCATCTCATTCAATTTTAAAGCGATTAATCTTATCAAAACCCACACGAGTGGTCCCAGCTCGGTCCAGCTGGACAGGTGCATCTCAATTCCAAGGCAAACATCCATCCTTGACCTGGATTTTGTCTCCATGCCCCAGGAGCACTGAGCCCTGTGCCCAAAATGCTGCCTCCAGAAAAGAGAAGCAAAATCCAAATTCCCAAGAGCCCCAGAGTGCCCAAAAAGAAAAGCAGGGCTCCATTTTCCACTGTTGGCACCTTGCCTCCTGCAATGTGGGCTGGATTTCCTTCTTTTAAAATCTGGGAGCAATATAAGTGGGAGATAACTTGCAATCCTTAATGCTTTCCATCCTCTTTGCAAAATCTTTTTATAATGCTCAAATAGTTGGCTTCCAGTGATGATCTTCTAATGATCCTAGGGAGTACTGAGAAACTGCGAGTAAATTCAAGTCAAATACATTTTAGAAAATTAATACAATATCATAGACCTTATATTGAATAATTTTCATTACAGGATATAATTCTCTTTACTGGGGAAGAGCAATAAATGGTGATTGTTGATGTTGCCAGTGCTTTTTTTTTCGTATTTTTTTTTTTAAATCTGCAATACTTAGGCAGTAAATTGTGCTGTTATAGTTGCTGGGCAACCATAACTTCTGCATTCTCACCTCCCATGGTTTTGTAGCAGCAACATCTTATGATAACAAGGGGATGGGTATCTTTATTTTTCTTTTTTTTTTGTAATCAAGATTCTCCTTGATATGCAAATGTATGCAACATTTAATGTATTATGTATGGGAAAAAATTAAAATAATTATTTCATTTGAGTAACGAGCCTTAAGTGTTGATTTCAGATTTTGAAAGGCAGGAATGGACCCGCTGAAAATTTGATACCAATAAAGAGAGGAAATCCACTGGCATAGAGTAAAAGAATTATGTTCTCCTTGGAACACCTGCTATTTGCATATCTCAGCTGTGAGATATAAAACAATAAATAAAATAAATGAAAAAAACCAACAAACTAAAAGAAACTGACTCAAAGTGAATGCAGCACCTGCAGAGCAGGACAATGTTGTGTCAATTTTCTCCAGAGAACTTTGGTTTTCCTGGGTAGATCTCTGGGTCTCCACTTCAATATTTAATCTCACTTCAAGGATTAAGAATGTGAGAGAATTTGGGGCATTCTCAAAGCAAAAGGCAGAGGGACCTGGGTTCTACCCCTCTGTAAGAAAAAAAAAATCACATTTTAACAATTGTTTTTTTCTTATGGACTTTTCTCCTTGGACTGAAGTGGAATTTGCTCATGGATATGCTGTTGTACCTCATCAAGATTTTGAAAAAGCATTTTCCATTATTTGCAAAATTTTGGTGGAGCTTAGTTTAGTTGTTTTTTTTGTTTTCAGAATGGTCCTATACTCATGGTATATTTATTTTTATCCTCATTTTCTGCAGAAAGAGAATAAAAAACTAAATACAGAAGTTATTAGACCATCCTTCAGGAAAATCAATGGACCAAAATGATTCTCTTCTTAATTGTTTTAATTAGGGAAAAAAGCAAAATTATCTACATTTTTGTTTTAATTGCTAGAAGGAAAATAATTATTTGATATTGCACTCTGTATTTGGGGAATCTATGATGGTGCAAACCCTCTGAGTGATTTTAATTATTTAATGTAGCAAGTTTGTTTCCTTTCAAGTAGAACAGAATTTAACTTTTCACACCAGCACCAAGTTTGGGTTCAGCTTTCATTTCACTAGTTTAATTCAGATTTCCCCACCATAAACACAATTGAGTTTATTCCTTTTGGTCCCTGTGATTTAATGGCAAATTTATGTGGCACCACAGAAGAGGGAGCTGCTCTGGACATCAAAGAGGGAATTTTCCCTTTTTCATCTCTGCCTAATCAGGATATCCTCCAACTTCTGGAAAGCTTTGCGAGTACTCGAACATCGTGTCTCTTTATTAAGCTACAAATTCCCTAAACGGAGCCTCCTGCTCTGGGATGCTGCTCTTGAGTGCCAGGACCCCTCTACCTGAGCACCACAATCCATGGTGCTCTGCTCGAGTTGAGATCAAACCAAGAATTTCACTTTCCTACCGCCCTGAGGCCACCACAGCAAAATTATCTGCCAAGCAGCGTGGCTATAAATAGAAAAATAAAGAAACCCGCCCTGGACTCTTTAAAGAAATGACTTTTTTGAGCAATAGAAAGGGAGCTCCCACTGCCAGCAGCCTCCTGGTCCTCCACCAGGATATTTCTGGGCAACTTTCCCAGTCACCTGTGGGAAACCCTCCCTCACCCAGCCCTCCCCACTTCCCAGGGCTGAAAGCGTTTATAAAGGCTTTGACTCAGATGTGCCATCAGAAGTGGCAGTGCAGGGAAGCTGCCACATCCCTGCAACACTCTCCACATGTCCCCAAGGACCTCGGGGTCCGGGTTCCAAATGTAATTAGGAGAAATTTCAAACACTGCTTTAGATTACGTATACAGTAACACGCGGTACTGACATAACTGTAGAGGATATTTCCTCGAGTCTTTAATCATCAAGTCATATTTTGTCTTCTTTACATATAGGTCATTTCTTTGACAGAATAAATTATGATTAGCCTCTTAGTTTAAATGTAAAATTTAGCAGAACTATAGTGTCACTGCTCCCTGTGTTCTTCCTTTCAGTATTTCTCTTTCATTAAAACTGCCTTTGAAATCTTTTACCCTCTACTCCATCTGAAGCCCAGGGAGGACACTCTAATTTCTGAAACCCTGTCTGTGCTAAAGGAAAATGTGGAGGCTCAGGCTTCTGCATCATTTTTTTTTCCCTTTTTTTTTTAAGGATACCAAGATCACAGTGGTGCTGGTCTACAAGAGGCAGGGAGCAGCCAGAATATGGGATGTGCTGGGAGATTTTTCATGAACACTGGGCCTTTCCTTAGAGCACAGCTCTTCCCTTAATATCCAAGGAACAAGACCAAACAGAAACAACTATTTCGGTTCAGGCGCAAATCTTTCCCTACCCCAAAATAATAAATGCCATAAATGGATGTGCTTATATAAAATATTTACTCTGAACAGAGACAACTTGTGAAATTCGACAGGCTGGGCCCTTTTGAACATGATAAACTTTGCTGGCCAGGCTGATGTGTTCATGCATAATTTCCGCCTCCTCCAGAAACCCTTTTCTGTTCCATTCTCTTTGCTGCTCAGAAGTGTTTGGAAAGCTGCACAGCAGCTCCCTGCACGCCCCAAAAGGTGCCAGGCGCCCTCCCCACTGTGTAAAAACTCTGCTTGCCCAGGGAATTCCAGAGCTGGAATTCCCACGCGGGATCAGGCCGGGAATCGAGCGCTCACCCAAACTGGGGCAGAGCTGGGCTCTGGCTGCCACACCAAACTCCAGCCAAACCCCCACGGGGAAGCTCTTTCCCAGTGTTCTCACAAGGCCCTGGGTGCACAGGAAGAGGGACAGAATGGTGGAATTTTGGAATGGTTTGTGTTGGAAGGGACCTTAAATCTCATCCAGGTCCAGCCACTGCCGTGAGCAGTCACCTCCCACCAGACCAGGCTGCTCCAAGCCCTGTCTAAACTGGCCCTGATTTGTTAAAGCTGACCCCAGCAGCAAAGCAAAAATATTAGAAAATAGAATAAAAAATTAAAACCAAATCACCAAACCAAAAGAACCAAACATTAAAACCAAACGACCAAATGTTACATGGCTAGAAACATCTCCATCAACTCCTGTGGTTCTGCCTTGAGAAACACCAGGATGAGAAGGGAAATTCTAAAATGTGTTAGTGGTGCCAAGGCACATTTTCACTGGGCTGAAACTCTTATTACCCAGCCAGCAAGATTGTTTAAGTGCTGACCAGTTTGCAAGTTCAATCTCTGCAAATATGAGTGCAAAAAGCAAAGAGGAGCTTAACCATAACTGTTAGGATCTGCTGTCCAACAGAAAACTAGAATTGCATCAACATATTATAAATATGAGGATTTAAAGCCTTCTGGAGAGGGAGAGGTTATAATGCTGCTGGACCAATACTATAAAACATGAAAGATTTCACCCTGCTGCCATAATTCTGCTGCTCTGATGCAGGATTTTCTTAAAAATATGCATCTGCATTGCAATATTTAGAGACACTCATGATTCTTCTTGATGTATTCCCTCCCAAACCAGAGGATTTCCTTTGGACAGGGGCTCATTTTCAGCTGGGAAAACTAAAAAAGGTTGCTACTTTGGAGCAAGGACCCCTGTGGTCCTGCACTTGGCAGGACAATAGAGTATCCGTGGGAAAACTGGGCCATAAATTTGGGCAGTCCGTGGAAAGTGGGAAATGTGATTCTAAATCCTCGGCTCCACCGCACCTCGGAGCCAGAATCACAGGATGGGAAACTGGGCTGGGGGACAGAGAGCTGAAGAGCCACAGCCCCCTCACCCCTCCCCTTCCACACCTCCTGCCTCTGTCCCAGAAATGCCCTCCCCAAGCAGGATTCCACTAAAAACAGGGCAGGCAGGCCTTGGGGTCTGAGCCATTGATTCTCCCATAAACCCACAACAGATTCCATAAAGCCTTTCAGGAAGTTGGGTGTCTAATTCCCATTATCACAGAATGAAAAAAAATAATCAACTAGAGGCTGTAAACTCCCCCTTTTCAGATTCCCTCTTTTGTTTCAGATAAGATTGCTAAACCTGTTCTGAATGATCAGATCATGGGGAAAGGTTTTTATCCTTTAGTGTTACTCACATTGTGTTTTGGGATGCAGAACTGCTGGATGATGGCTCAGCATAAAACAGAGCACGTCCAGCAACAAGAAATTCTACTTTTCATCGAAACAATTGCATTAAGAAGAGGTGGAGAACCTCTCCTTGGAAAAAGACCAGAGGATGAAATTTCCATTGTAAGTTCCAGGGCAATTTGTAAATAAATATACCTAGTAACTAGTAATTAACATTTTATTAGATAAATGACTCGTGCACACTAAATTACCATGCATAAATACACCATTAATATGCAGCAGAACTTATAGTTCAAAGCTATCAGCAATGTAAACATATGTTCACCCACTCCATCTCGTGCTCAAGGGCTGCCATGAAATACAGCAGTGATTTAGGGGGCTTCAGACTTCCAGGGAAATCTCGTTCATCCAGGATGGGCTGGACTGGCTTCAGCCCACAGCGAGGCAGAGCAGTTGTTGTGGGGCTGCTTTGCTCTTTGTTAATCAGCACTGGGCAGGAAAAGTCATTTTCTGTCCATCACAGGAATGTTGAGCTGTCTGAGGGCTGCTGAGGAGCAGAGGATTTCACAGAGAGGAGCCTGCCTTCACCCCAGCAAGGATGTGGAGCTGGTGGAGAGAGCCCAGAGGAGGCTCAGGATGGGCAGAGGATGGAGCAGCTCTGCTGGGAGGGAAGGCTGCCACAGCTGGGGGGGCTCACCTGCACAGGAGAAGTCTGGAGGGAGCTCGGGGTGGCCTCACAGGGCCTGAAGGGGTAAACAGGAAAGATGGAGAGAGACAATTGACAGGGGATAGGGAGACAGGACAAGGGGAAAGAGCTTCAAAGTGAAATTGGGAAGGTTTGGATGGGATTTTGGGCAGGAATTGTCCCCTGGAGGGTGGGCAGGGCTGGCACAGGGTGCCCAGAGCAGCTGTGGCTGCCCCTGGATCCCTGGCAGTGTCCCAGGCCAGGCTGGACATTGGGACTGGAGCAGCCAGGGACAGTGGGAGGTGTCCCTGCCATGGCAGGGGTGGCACTGGGTGGGATTTGGGGTCCCTTCCAGCCCAAAGCATTCAGGAATTCTGTGACAATACCAGGGCATTTTTCCATCATACTGAGCCCAGCTGTGCCCAGCTGTGCAGCTCCCCCATCCCAGGGGCAATCCAGGCAGGATCAGAGGCTTTGCCCATGGCACACAAGAGGTGGTGTCAGACAGGGCAGGGGCTTCAGCCAAAAGCAGTCCATGTGCCAAAATCAGCCGCACCACCATGCCTTGCTCTGCACAGGAGAGTGTGGTGAAGTATGACCTCCACGAGATTTAAAAAACACATGTGATTGTCACTTGCTGCCTTGAAATAGATGAAATTAATTTCCTCTCTATGCCATTCCCCCTCTCTCTCAGAAATCCCTTTTCCAGGAAACAAACAGCAGCACTGAGCACTTGGCTTTTATCCTGCTGTCAGGCTCTCCACATACACCACTCACAGGAATTTCTATTAGTACATAAAATATGACACATGTGAGGAAAGGTTAACCTGGACACCTCGCAATCCAACTCTTGATTAATTCTAATTTTCAGAACAGAACAAAACACAGGCAGCAGAGTTAAAGTGACAATCAGGGAGCAGAAAGCACCAGGATGAGGAGGACACCAATGCAGAGCTTTCCTTGGAAAATTTTTACCCACCCACACTCTCAGACATTAAGTTGACAGCAACTTTAATTTCCTCAGGAGTAAACCTGTGTTTATTCAGACCTGTGCCCATCCTGGATGGAAGGTCCGTGGAGTTTCAGCAATTTTGGGATGGATACCAGCCCAACAGCTTTTCACCCAGCCAGGCAAGGGAGTCCTGCTCTTCCCCCTCTGCCTGCAGGCACCCAGATCCTCCCCCCCAGCGAGTGCTCACCTGGGCATGGATGAGCAGCCAACCATGGCCAGCACCTCCTCCAGCTGGTGCCACCCTTTTATAGCCCTGAAATTCATTAACAGCTCGCTGGAGGTCAAAGACATCAGGACTTGCCTGTTCTTCCCCCTGGAGCATCCCACCTGCAGCCCTCACCTGGCGGCCACGGGGGCACGCAGGAGCCACTGGGCACTTTTCCCTTTGCTTCTGTTTTTAATACATGCTTGAACTAAAATGTGGATTTCATTGTTTCCTTGGGTCGTGATCAACCTTCTCAGGCACTGCCACTGGTTTTGGCTGTCAGGATGTTTTGGCAATTGATTTCATCAGGGAGAGAGCAGACATTGTCTCTACCTCTTCTCCAGGTACCTCTGGAGTGCATGATGTCATTTATTGAATGGTTTAAAAGGTGTTCAATGAGAGTGTGAAACTTTTTGGGTAAAATATCAGCCACTGCCTGACTCAATATCCTTCCCATTTACAGACCACACAAGGACACTTCCACAATTCCAACATTATTAGAGGGGCTGTGCTGAAAAGTGGCCTTAAAAATCTCACAACAACTTGTTCTTTGTAAAGGGGGAGGGGATAAAAACCCACCAAAAAGTGTCTGTTCCCTTTTTGAAACTAAGCAGAAATTGGGCAAACGTGTGCTATGGACAAATAACATAAAATGCATGTAGCTGGGTAGATGTTTTCCATAACAATGCTCCCAGAAATTGCATTAAACCTCAGACATTATCCCTGGTTTTATAGAATTGCCCACAGAGACAGACACCAACATCACTATTAAGTATCAAGAAAGTACCAGGCTTGTTACAGGAGCTTTATGAGAGCCAAGGATCAAATATTTTTTCACAGTTTTATGTGGATAGTTTCATGAAAATTGATCAGGTCTAAAAAGTCACAGTCCAAATGAAGCTAAGGTTAAAGATAATTTATACATGATATTCCTAATTTTATTCTGAGCCCTTTTATTACTATGTAGGCCTTTATGACTTTAAAGAAAATGTCAGTGGCAGCAAATGACATTGTACTGAATAATCTAGTTATGAGGGAAAAGACATTTAAAACTATTCCAGATCAGCTTTGCTCTGTTCTGCTGAACTTACAGTTTTATCCCACACAGCTGGGCAAAACTCCTGCCTGGATTTTTAAATCGTCTTCACGGTTGCTTTGCTAGCCAGTGTCTCTTCCTCTTTTTAATTCCTTGGAAATTTCGCGTTTTCCCCGTTTTTTCCTCAGTGCTTGGAGGGAATTCAGCTCTCCCTCCCCTGCTCAGGGGTGTCTCACCCCGTGTGTTGCTGTCTCAGGGTCCAGCCCAGCCCCGAATGTTCAGGACAGGGGAAAATCTGCTCAGTTCCTGGTGTTTGTGATTTTTACCTGTCCTTGGGAGCAGCCACTGTGTCCCATCAGCTCCACAGCAGGGACAGAAATTGGAGACAAATTCCTGCTGCTCTGGACATGGGCAGACAAGATATTTCCCTAAATCTCTGTCTCTACAACACCAGGAACAGGGCTGGGTCTGAAGGGCATCTGTGGCTCTTTTTTAAAGCATCCACATCCCAATTTGCAGGTTTTGTTCCCACTTCTCCTTTTCCTCCTTTTATCCAATCTCCAAACGTGAAACAACAGCTACAACAACAAATCTGCAGACTATTATCTGATTTAGATTATGGTTATTTACCGTGTTACAAGACAGACAACTGGCTCATGGCAGCAATATTAACCATTTTTTACCTTTTTTCCAAACAGAAAAAATGGGAGAGGTGCAGAGTGAACCTTGGGCAGAGGTTGGCACCCCATTTGGTCACCTTTGCCCATGGGAATTCCCAGAAGCTTCCAGGAGGAGTGACCAGACCCCAGCCCCATTCCTGTTGCTCAATTTGTCCTGTCCCTAATTCTCTCCAGATTTCCCTGGGATGAATGGCCAGGAATGTGCTCCCAAACATTGTGGGCACTTCAGTACCTGAGATAAGCTAAAACTACCCAAATTCCATCTGCTGGACTCCCTGAATGTTTCAGGATCTCATGCAAATCGTGCTCCTGGACAAATTTTGTCTTTGATGGAACAGGAGGATGAGCACATTAATCTGGCACAGGTATAGCTCTGTTATAAATAACATTTTTACAGAGATATCGGTCACTGTGTGATTTACTAGGAGGAAATTTTAATAAATTAAAATAGTGTAAATAAATTAAAATAGATTTTTATTTATTAAAATAAATAAAAATATTTTTTGTGTAAGTTTTGGATTTGTATTTAAATATCTTCAAAAATCTCAGTGTTAAACAGCTTGTCTTTTTTTTATTTTTTTTTTTTGTCCTTCCTCTGTGTGATTTCCTGCTTAGGGAAAGAAATGAGAGTTTTTATCATTCACAGTCTTCCCAAATTCTGCCACTGTCTGAATCCACACTACCCCTGGTTTTCCAGATGCTTGTTTGAAAGGCAACTGTTATTGCATGTCATAATTGTGTTCATAGCTGAGTAAACACCTTCACAGGTGCAAAAAGACCCGAAAGCTGCAAGAGTTGTAAGGCTGAAAAAGCAGAAATTTTATAGCCTTGTCATGGACAAAGGAGGTGCAGAAATGAAATACAATATTTTCCTCTGTCTGAAGTGTAACACTTGATTAGCTTGAAAAGCAGTGAGAGCCGTGTGGCCGTGCACAGGATTTAATCGAAAACGTAGCTTTGTTTGAAAAGTGATTAGGTAAAAATGTCATTGATTTCTGCAGCAAATCTGCTCACTGAGGATTTCAGAGCCATAGACTCCTTTCTCTTCATAATATTTATATTTTAACTGTTTTTCAACAGTGGCCAAATAGAGCTATCAGGCTAAAATAAAAGTGGAAATTGTTGTGGCAGTGTTTTTCCAAGTGCAAGGCAAATCTTGGCTGCAGGATTTGGCTCTCCCTGTCCTCTTTGAGCACCTCTATCTTTCCTCATAGCTACCTTTAATTTATATTTATTTTAATCAAAAAAAATAAAACTCCTCTGGGGCCAGCCAAGCTGAGCTGAGAAGGCAAAGGGCAAGAGACCTGGAAAAAGTTTATGTAGGAATGTAAGAATTCCCAGAGCAGCTGTGGCTGCTCCTGGATCCCTGGCAGTGTCCCAGGCCAGGCTGGACATTGGGGCTGGAGCAGCCTGGGACAGTGGGAGGGGTCCCTGCCATGGCAGGGGTGGCTCTGGGTGGGATTTGGGGCCCCTTCCCAACCCAAATCATCCTCGGAATTCCTGAAAGAATTCCTGCATAGCAGGAAAAGTCCCCATCCCCATCTCCATTCAAACCTCATCCCATCCCCATTCCCATTCCCATTCCCATTCCCATTCCCATTCCCATTCCCATTCCCATCCCTATTCCCATTCCCATTCCCATTCCCATTCCCATTCCCATTCCCATTCCCATTCCCTCTCTCATC
>VZTB01037519.1:326097-341310 GCA_013397245.1 Thryothorus ludovicianus
CCCATTCCCATTCCCATTCCCATTCCCATCCCTGACCTCAGCTGTGTTTCCAAACGAGCCCGGTGTGGCTCAGGTAGGGAATGGACACAATGGATGCTCCTTCCCAATTCCACTTTTTTTCTGTTTTGGACAAGTAAATTAATTGAAATGTAAATTTAATTGAATATATATGTTAAATTATGAATATTTTTTCCCTAAATGAGTGGATCTGTCTCCTGCAATGTGTATCTTTAAAAGGAAAGTCATTCCCTAGTTACTATAATTAGTATTATAATATAATTATAATATAATTAGTGACATTCTCAGAAACTGCCTAAGTATAATAAATACATATTAACCTGATCATTTTTAATAAGTTATTTCATTCAAGTTTTGTTCAGATGAGCAAATGTTTTATAAAACTTTTTCCATAATGTTGGAGAAATTATCAAATCCCCCTTTACCTGAACACCTTTTAATATGATTTTTAATGAGAAAGAAGATATCACAGAAACCCTTGAAGAGTCCTGGAGAGATATTATTGATCTTTGGAGTTAGCTCACCTTAATGATTATCTTTCATAGCAGCTGGAATATTTTGTTCCTTGCCTGCCAGAAAGACACATCTGAAGGTTAAATGCAGCAGGATGGAGCAAAATTTTGTTGAAAGTTTATAAATCCATCACGTGGAGGAGGAGGAGAGGATGGATTGCTGCAGAATTCCCCAAAATGTCTCCGTCCTCTTCAGAAGCACCAAGGAGCTCATGCCCAGGGTCTGTGGCTACAAATTAGGGACAAAAGCAGGTCAACTTGAGACTGGCACTTTGATAAATAATAAAATTCATCCCTGGGAACACCCAGCGTGTGTTCACTGAATCCTGGAATGGTTTGGGTTGGGAAGGGACCCCAAATCCCACCCAGAGCCACCCCTGCCATGGCAGGGACACCTCCCCCTGTCCCAGGCTGCTCCAGCCCCAATGTCCAGCCTGGCCTGGGACACTGCCAGGGATCCAGGGGCAGCCACAGCTGCTCTGGGAATTCCATCCCACCCTGCCAGGGCACAATTCCTGCCCAACATCCCACCCAGCCCTGCCTCCTGAGGTGTTTGGAGATGCTCAGGCTCGTCCCGTGCCCTGATTCTGTTCTTTCAGAAGCGCAGCCTCCCTGGCTGCAGCTCGGCATCAAGGAGATTTTCCTCTCTCATGTCAGAGCCTGCCAAAGCCTCACCAGCGCCCAGGGCAGCCCGAGCAGCCTCACAAACAGAGGATTTGATCTTCCTCTGAGCTGGACTTCATTGGAATCATGTTATCAATCCTTCGTCGGGATCCTTGAGGGTGTTTTGCACAGAAATCAGCATGTGTGGTTTCATAATGATGTTCCACATTTCCCCTCACAAAAACAGTGCAGACCGAAGGGAGTGCTGCCAGAGGTTTTATGGCTCAAGTCTAACCTTCCTTAACCTTTTTTTTTTTTCTTTTTTTAATGTCTCCCAGTATTGACAAGGCCTTTAATTTGTGATCCAAGGCTGCACCACTTCTCAAGATTAAGCAGCAGTGCTGCATTAGGGAGCAGCACCTGGTGGCTGGGAAGGACAATCCATGGGTAAATCCCTCCTGCTCCCCATCACATCCAGGCCTGGGGGAGCATGGATCCAGGGGCAGCTCTCCCCTTCCTCCCAGACAGTGGTAAATCAGCAAATTGTAATTCACGCGGCACATAAATTTATTGGCAGAAAGACCCAAAGCGCCAGGAGGAGAATTAGGATAAATGGGCTGGAGTGGGAAGGGCGTGGATTGTGCTCCTGTCCCTGGTGTTTGGGGACACGGGGCACCCTGAGCATCCTCCCCACACCACTCCACACCAAAACTTCTGCACAATCCGTGGGAAAGACACCCAGCCCTGGGAACAACCCTCCCCCAGCCCAGCTCCATCCCAGGGGCCTCATCCACCCCCCCAGGCACCACTGCAGACACAACTGAGCAGATTTTGGTTCTCCCCCTACCCCGGGATGAACAAACCCCAGGGTGCTCCCAAAAGCCTTGGAACTGGCTGTGCTGGGCCCAGGAGCAGTTGTGCAGCTGGGATTGCTGCTGGACAGTGGGACATCATCATCCAGGGGCTGGGTGGGCTCTGGAGCTGTGAGGAGGGACCAGGAGGTGACCCAGGGGGGGCTGTGACAGCTCTGTGCCACTCCAGGATCCTGCACCGCTGGAGCATCCCTCCAGTGGCCCTTTAAGCCAGATTGAAAGATGCTGTGCACTGCCAGGCTGACAAAAAAGCAGCATTTTCCAGGCTGTGGAAGCAGCTCTGGATGTTTAATGTCTCTCAATGGCTGGGGTGGGATAGCACGGCATCCACTGAAAGCCAAGCAGCTGAATCCTTGTGCACTGCTTTGAAAAATTAGGGGCATTTATAATGTCTAATATGTTGCAAGCCAGGATGATTTAACAGATGGTTTAAAAGGAAAATCAGCATGTCAGGCAGGGCCCGGTGTGTCGCTCTCTGTAGATTTCTATAGGATTGGGAGGGTGATAAAAAATGTTTCTCTTCTCTATTTCAATACTGAGAGATGTTAAAACTTGAAACCTTGAGGGAAATTGCTTAATTACCCTCGTGGTGTCAGTGGTCCAGAGCAGTGGGAAATTTCAATTCCCTGCAGAAAGGGGTCAAATAGGGAACAACCAGGACACTTTTTAAACTCTTGTTAATGCCTCATAACCTTTAATGAATAATTTTCAGTGGCACGGCCAAGCCAACCTCTCACAAAGACAGTCGTATTTACCTTCTGCACTGGAGTTCACCTTAATTCTGGGCACAAAGAGAAAAATATAAACAACATTTTCATTTCCACGCAGCCAGAATACCAGAAAGGAAATTTTGGGTTTTAAACGTCTCTACTTCTGTTATGCCTTGACTTATAATTCCTACAGAATTCTAAATTTAATGTGCAAAACCGAGTTAACTTTTCTTTTATAAGTGTGGTGAGCTAACCCCACACTCTGCATTCAGCAATTCCACATTGTTTTTATTTTAGAAAGAAGAGTTAATATTTAAAGTTGCCCTTTAATACTCATTTGGAGGCACTGATTGAATAATAAACCAAGCAGCTCAGTGTATCACATCTCTATTAAATTCTCTTGCCTTTTTTAAGATTAAAAAAAGAACTTTTTTCTTCCTCTAAATGCAAATCTTTCTGTGTAACACTGTGCCTAATCTACTACAACTAATTAATCTGTTTGAGCTGATGAAATGTTACCTCTGCATTTTTTGTTCCTTGTATACAATTATTGTAACAGTGGTGAATAAATCAATATTCCCAATCCAACTGTAAAAAACAATCAAGAAAAGCAGTGCTTCTCAGGGAAAAAACACCAAATAATATTTATTAACTCTGTCTCAATCCACAGCAGAGCCTAATACCATTCAAGCATTTTCTGCAAGTGTAATAAGCAAACTCAAATACATGATGAAAGTGGCACATGCCAATAATTTCACCATTTTACACTGCAGAGTAATTGAAGGATTTAATGAGAAACAAACCAATAAAAATAAATAGACCATGCGAGAGGAGGAGAAACTGATCTAAAATGGAAGTTGCTCCATTGTGAGTTTTAGGAGGATTTTTTTGCATGGTTTGACCAGGAAAAAAATAAAAAGGGGGGGATTTGAGATGATTTGGTCTTTATTTCTACTTATTTTATGTTTTGCAGTTTGATTTCTGAAGAGGAAAGAGCCACTTTCCCTGTGCAGGTTGGATTCTGCATCAGGATTCTCTCCCTCTGCTGCCGCTTCCCGCTGAATTCCATGATGAATTGGATCTTTCTGCCTGAAGTTACAAACTATTTCTGTTCTATTGGTATTTATAAATAACTCCGAGCAGCCCAGCCTTTTAAATAATGGCACCGAGTCCTTCTGCTTTTAGAAATGTCCATAAATCACCGTCCTCATGAAGGGAATTCTGATTACGAATAAACTCCTTTGTCTCAGCAGTGGCCCTAAATTTTGGCCGTGTACAAATGTCTCGCTGGGCTTGCAGAGCAGGGATGTGCTTGGACACACAGAACATTTTGGCCTTGCATCTTCTTAAAGTATATTTTTGATAATTCCTCAGGAGAATTCACCTTTTGATTTGTCTGACCTACCAAAATTTCACAATTTTTTTTTTTTTTTCTTATTAAAGAGCCTTGATCTGAAAAATTTGGATCTGTAGTTCAGCCCCCTTAAAGCTGCTGCCACAGAAAGTGGCAGAACCTCCTTCCAAAGGATTTGGGGAGGGCACAAATCAGAGATGCTGCCAGCCAAGCCCAGGGTGAGGAGAGTTTAAGACTGAAGGATAACACCCCAAAGCACTGGAGGTTTAAAGCAAACACGGGCATGGCTCAAAAAGGCCAACGAGTGAATTGTTTTTCACTTGCTCTCCCCGCTTGAAACATAAATACATAAAATCTATGTTCATTTTTGAGCTAAATTCCTGAGAAGTGTGGACCAGAAGGGGCTCCTCACCTGCTGGGAGGCAAAGCCCAGCTTGCTGGAGCCGTACACGGAGAGCAATCACTCCAAATATTGAGCCCTGCTACACCTGGTAAGAGAAACAATAAAACAGGATCTCGTCTCTGAAGGGGATTCTTCTCAGCTGCGTTGTTTGGATGTTTTTCCTTGTATGCACAATTGGAAACACGGGCTTGTAATAAGTTATTGCTTTGTGTGGTGCTCGGGGGGAGAGGGAGAGGGCAGGTTCAGAGCCCCAGCGTGGAGAGGGCTCTCCCTGGACAGCTCAGGGCCAGCCCCAGTGTACAGGTCAGCGACCCTCCCATAAAATCTTTGAAGTGCTTGCTTGAAGAGTATTGACTGTCCAGAGCCTTTTATTTCATATCAAGTTCAAATGTAATGTCTTTATGAGCATAATGCACAAATCAATGGATTAGGACATTCAGATTATTTAGATGGAGCTGGGAGTGTGCAGAATACACTGAGGAGTTGTTCAAACAATTGAAAGGGATTTCACAAAATAGAGTCTCCTAACAAAATGTTCTCTATATCTTTACTTGTCAGGATGACAAGTTTTGCCTAGGCAATGAAACAGGAATTGCTGTTTTATCTACCTTGAGAACATGAAGGTTGGAAGAGTTAAAATCCGATATTTTTCTGAATTTAGACCAGCAAATCCCATTGTTATTATTATTAACATCGTCATTATAATTTTAATTTTAATTTTCATTATTATTATTATTTCAATAGTGTGGAGGACACAGACTCTTCTATATCCTGGTCTTTCAGAGCACGTAAAAATTCTCTCTCTTGTAGCAAATTTATTTCCTACTACAAGTGGGAGTTTAGTCTGTTGCTTTCCATCCATAGAAGTACCAGGAGATAATGAATAGAAATTTCAATTTTTTAGATTTTCCATTTTTAATTTCTATTTTGAATTTTCATTTCTTCTTTCACAGTTCCTGAAGGACATCCATGACAAGAGCCCATCCCTTCACACACAACAGAGCCAAACCCAAACTCCATCACTCCACACTGAGCATTTCTTGCCTCTATCCCATTTTCCTGTCCTCCTTCCCATCCAGCATGGCCATGGGCTCCTGCAAGGCAAAATTCCACCCCAAAATTCCCTGATTTTGTGCATTCAGGGCAAAATAAATCTGTTTAGATGAGGTGGATCATGGAATCAGGAATAATTTTGGTACAGCACAAGCTCAGCTGCACTTTTAGCACCAACAACTTCTAAAGGTCTCACACTTTTGGCAGGAACACTTCTCCAATGAAACACAAACCAGTGTGCCACGAGTGTTTTTGCAATGTTTTAATGGCCCTAACTCGAGGACCAGAACCTCTGCATGTCCATGGGTTTGCTCCTTGTGCTAAGTGTTTATTTTTCACTCTCCCAACGGGGGGAACAAAGAACTGGAATTGCTCTGATGTCAAATTCATGGATGCAGAAACGTGTGAGACGGAAGAATTGAGCATTATTCTCACTCCCGCCGTGAGTCCTGGCAGGGAGAGGCTGGCACAGCAAACCAGGCTGAAGGTTTCAAACCCTGGCACACCTTGGGCCTGCACTGCTCAATTCTGGCATCCTCAGCCTTGTTTTTCCTCTTTCCACAGTTTGGGAAAGAGCCAACCCCACCGTGGGCTCCAACCCTTCCAACACGGACAGAGAAATTGCTTTTGGTGGTGCAAAACCCTTGGAAAACTTGTCCCAGGAGCCAGGGAAGCAGTGATTTCTATAATCACATTTCTGGAGCAGATGACCCCCTGTGGTGCCTTCCAACCTGACCCATTCTGGAATTTTGGGATTCCTTGGCAGACAAAAATGTAACGGGTTTTTGCATGGAAATAAGAAATATTTCCCAGACCTGTGAGGGTGTTTTTTGCCATGGATATTGCAATTGCCACTCCAGATTTGAAACTTCCAGGGACAAAACCCTGGCCAAGGATCCAGCAGCTGACAGGAGAATTTATAACAGTGGTGACACAAAGTCCAGTGTCACCTGTAAACTTTTAGGCAGGTTATAAACTCCCTTCATTCTGCTCCAGCAGTGACATGAGCAGAATAGTCAAAGCAGCTAACAAAATCCATTAAAAACTAGTTAATTGTAATAAATTCATTATTTTTAGTGTAATTGGTGCATTTCCCCACCATTCCAGAGCTCCAATCCCAAGTGTTTCAGGGTTGGTTAGGACTGGACTCACCCCATCACTAATTAAACAAATATTTCCAAAGAACTGGGAGAAATCCCTGTGAGCAGAGCAGCTCCTCCAGAAACTGTGGAATTTCAGGCAAAAACTTCCTGGTGACCAGCAAAGCCACACCTCCCCCAGCCCAGCCATCACCATTTCCCATGGGATACAACACAGCCTGTTCCCAGTGCTCCTCACTCTGCAGAAAGCTCCAAACCCACCAAATCAGAGTTCAAAATCAGGAATTTCTGGGGACAGACCAGCAAAACCCAGTAAAACCCTTTATCCTTCCCAGTGCTGCCTCCCAGGCACTGATGGGTTCTGGATTTCCCAAACGGGTTTCCCAAACCTGGGGGATGTGGCAGTGTCCTACAGGAATGTGACAACGTTGTTTTTATCCTCCAATCCCCCTGTGATCAGCTTGCCAGTTTATATTTTGGTTCCACAAGGTGTATTTTTATTATGAGGCTCCCCTGGAAAATTTATGGAGTTTCCAGGTTGTCTGTATAAATAAATATAAGGAATATTAGCCTGCCACAGCATGTGCTGGTCTGGTGTGGCAGAGCTGCTTTTTTCCCCTTGTTTTTTTTTGTTGGTTTTTTTTTTTATCAATGGAAATTTTAAGGGAGATATTTCCACTGCCTTAGCTGTCAGCCAATCCATGTAAATTCCTGCAATTATGGGGGGAAAAGAAAAAAGAAGTGCCCCTTCATTACCAATCAGAATTTCATTTCTGGCCTCTCCTGCATCCTCATAGAAGCCTTTCCCAGGGATGCCAGGACAAATAAGTGTGCTGTATCTCTGGAATGCTCATTTTCCAGCCATTCCAGGAAGATTGGCGGGTACGTTCACGCTTCCAGTGTAATTAGTCTTTTTTAATGAAATGGACCCTGGATATCTTCCACTGCGGAGCTCCAATAATAGAATTTAAGTGAAAGTAATTTCAAAGTGCAACAGTAGTTTACATATTAGTTATTGTATAAAGAAAAAAAAATCCTGCTCTGCTGTTCTAGGTTAAATGCAATTAACATCCAGGCCTTCTGCAAGGCTCCTGGGAGGGAATGATTGGTTTGGCAGGTTATTTCTCAGATTTTGATAAAAAGAAAAAGAAAACCCCCCATTATTTTCGCGAGAAACTCTCGCTGAAAATATTCCAGCCCTCTCTAGATTCAAGCCCTCCAAGCAACTCAGTAGAACACGAATATAACTCCAGAATTTGGACTAATTAACTATTGCTCAGAAGCACAATTACCATGTGAGCTGCTGCCCGTAGAATATTGCAGATAAATAACATTTTGCAAGTCCAAGTAGATGTCAACTCCTTTCTAATTAGCATTTGCTGTGAGAGGAATGGACGGAGTTTTCTGTTTGGTTTTGGAAAAACAGAGTGTGCAGAACCCTGATGTGGGAGCAAACATTGTGGCAACAACACAAAAACATATTCATTACATGCCCTTTTCTCATCCAGCTGTATCCTATATCCAAAGAAAACTGTGGGTTTATGAGAAATGCAGAAAGAGCAATTACAGAATTATTGCAAGATTGCTCAAATCTGAAAAAAAGAATGACTTTTTATTTCATTATTATTTTCTTTCTTTGTCCCTAGTAAGCACATTTCTTTAAAGCAATTTATTTTCTCAATTGAAAAGTCAAATCTTTCACTCCCAATTGTTTCTACACATTCCCTGGTTATCTAGGAATAAAATCTGACCCTCACAGCCTCTACGAGCTGGTTTGATTGGGTCTTATTGCAAAGGACCTCACAGAAAGTTGCTCTTTCTTAGCTGCACAGGAATGCTTAGATCAAATCCCACTATTTTAATGTTTCTATGGGGGGAAAACCAGATGCAGTGTAGGCCAAACAAAACACTCTGGCTGGCCTGGGTTGTTTTCCCTGCCTTTGGACACTTTCTGCAGTGTAGATGGTCCTTCACAGGCTGTTAAACACAACCCCTGGCTTGGGAAATCCCAGAGAAGCAGATTTTTGGAGATGGGAAAACAGACAAGGAAAGCCTCCCCTTCCTTATATTCATGGAGCCAGGTTTAGGCTGAAAGGGACCCTCAAGTCACCTCATTCCACCCCTGCCATGGCAGAGCCACCTTCCAGTCCCAGCCCCAGTGTCCCCCCCGGCCCTGGACACTGGCAGGGACTCACCCCAGCCATCAGCCAGATGGATTGTTAATGCATCCCACAATGGCTCTGCCTTTAGCACAGCCAGAGCGTTTTACCTTTAGGAAATTGCAGCTCGAGCGTGTTTAAAACCTACTCGAGTTAATAGAAATGTTCTCATCCACTTCCCTGAGCTCTGGACCACCCTCTCAGATGCTTCTTTTCACCTTGACCTTCACTCAACGTCAAAAACTCCGATTTCTAGTGAAAGTCAGTCATCTAAAATGTAAGGAGAAGTAGATACTTCCACAGGACAATTAATTTCATCTTTAAATATCCCGTTCCCCCCATCAACCACAGAAATATCTTGGGTGTGAAACCTAAGACAGACACCCAGCTCTGGGAAGGCTGCAATAAATGAGCTGACTCCTGTCCTCAGTGGCACAGTGAGGGGGTATCAGGGATAAAGTGAATTTATCAGCCTGAAAATAAAAGGAATAGTTACCAAAAAGGACAAACAAGGTGCGGAGAGAGCAAAAAAATGCTCCAGAAAAGGCCAGGTTAGAGACATCCATTCGTGTTTGGGTCGGTTTTAGGTGCAGCCCACTGTATTGCAGACCTCTGGTTGTTTCCTCCTTGTTTTTGGCAGATCTGGGATGTTGTTTTTATTTACCTTTTCATGCCTGGACAGCAGGATGGGGACAGTTGTGACCTTCACACTGGGCACGGCCACCACAGGCCCATTTCCCAGTTCTGCTGGTTCTCACCTGAGCTGGCCTCATCCAAACCTCCCTGTGCCACCACTCATCTCCAGCTGCTGGTTTTCCTCAGGAAATACTGTTCCTTGGGTTGTTTATTTTGCTGCTACAAGTGTGTTTTGCTACAAGAAATTACACTTAATTATGTTGCAATATTTTCAGCACTGTTAATGTTAAAATTAATGCGTTGAAAATGATTTTTACTTAATTTTTACTGGGTGTTCATGGATAATTGATAGGGAATTTGTTATTAAATCTTTTATTTGACTGATTACTTAATCATTCCCACATGGTTATTGAAGACAATCTTACATATAATTAATTTCACTAATAGAGGCTCCCCATGTTTTCCTTCCTAGGCCAGTGTCTGCATGGTTATCATGTAATTTAAGGCTTTCCTGGGGCAGCTTTAAATTATGCACATATTTGTATTAATTATATGTGGCCAGATCCTGCTACCTTGTGGGGAGTGGTGAACAACCCCTCCTGGAAAGAGCTTCTCTGGCACCAAAGGAGCTCCTTGCTGTGGGTAAAAACTGGTGGAAAACAAGAGAAAAACTGAAGACACAAAGAACTGAAGTTTGGTCCTTCACAGGTATCTCCTGCCCTGTCCCTTTCATCGTGGCTAATCCATGGGTTCACCTCCACATCCTTGTTTTGGGATGAGAAACGTGGCAGCACGGGAAGCACCAGGACACAGGGGAGGGAGCCAGACCCTCTCCCACCTATGGAATGCAAAGATCCAGGCAGTGACAAAGGACTGGGAGCAAGGGATGCTCAATGTCAGGAGGGAGCTCGGAGTTATCCATCAGCTGACACACCAAATTCCTGACAGGATGCTAAGTAATGCCCCTGGTGCCAATTATTGACTGCCAATGACACTCTGGGTTTGCATATTGCATATTGTCACCCAGACTGTGGAGGTGATCACTGACTCAGGCACTGCACTTCCCAGGGAAGGTGGGAAGAGCACGGGAGAGGCAAATCCTGAGGAATTAAGGTGAGCAGCAGGGCCCTGGCCAGCTGTGATTTGCATTCTTATGACAGCAGCAGGCAATGCAAAACCCCAGGCCTCCACCAAAACCAGGAATCCACGAGCAGATCCATGACAAGGCTGCCTGGGAATCCCCAGCAACAAGGGACAGAACACGGGGAAATGGCCCCAAGTGGTACCAGGGGAGGTTTAGATTGGGAAGAGTAGGAAATATTCTTCATGGAGGAGTTGTAAAGTTCTGGTACAGCTGCCCAGGGCAGTGGTGGAGTCCCCATCCCTGGAGAGATTTCAAAGCTGTGTGGATGTGGCACTTGGGGACACAAGGCAGTGATGGCAATGGCTGGGTTTGAAGATCCTCTTCCACCACAAATGTCTCTGAACACTGCAGGGTAGAGCAAAACCCAGCTGCTGGTCCCAAATTCCTCTCTTCTCCCTGGATTCAACAGGATGGGGCACAACACTCGAGTCAAACATGAACTCAACCATTCACAGCATCAGTGATATAACAAGAACTTTAAAAATCAATTTACTTGTGGGGACTTGAGTGGAGCACAAGCTGAATTCAAAAGAGTGGCCACAATAAGTTCATCTAAAGCAGAGATTCTTCCCAGCTAACATTTTAATCTGCTCTCAAGCAATTCTCTGCCATGTAGCAGCATTTCTGGGAAAGAAAATGGTCTTATGAACCCACCTCTGCATAAAATTTCCAAAACAAGCAGCGACAGAGTTTGTACTTGTGGAAAGATAAAATATTTTATTCCCCAGGGACTGAGAACTAAGAGGACAGTTCAGCTGTTAGATTAAAAACTAAAAACCATCATCAGCCAAAGGCCTACATGGTGTTTTCTATTTGCTGTTTTGATTAATTTAGGGGATTCCAGTGGGAAGAGATTCTTGAAATTGAGGCCTGTGAGAGCCTCTTTCACCCCATTAGTGGAAATCTCAAACCCACTGAGGCAGCACCAGGCCCCCTCCACGCAGCCCCCCATTAATGTGGGCGATAACCACTATTTCTCCCCACACACCATTTAAATTCTAAGACACTGACAAACTATAACTCACAGGGAACCATTTGAAATTATTATTATTCAATGGCTTGTAAACTGTATCTCATCATTAAACAGAATAATAAATAAAAATAATGACCAGCCTTCAAGCCAGGGATGGGAAGAGCGCGCTTTCCTGCCGAAGACTTGGCTCATTTTACCAGGTTTTAATTAAAAGCAAAAGCCATCCTTTAATTGCGAGGTTTAGGGGTTGGAGTTTGGGGTTAGGAACTGGAGGAAATCCCTCCTTCCACGTTGTTCCTGGGGCCACGCAGACCAAGCTAGAGGCTGCTGAAGGAAAATAGCCCCACGGATATTTCACAGTACCAAAACCTAGCTCGGGGCTACACGTCCCCAGATGAAAGGAGGCAGCTCCTCGGAAGAAATGAGGAATTTGAGAGGAATTCGAGGAATTTGTCGCCGTGACCATTTGAAGTGCTGGAGCAGGAGCAGGAGGAGGAGGAGGAGGAACAGGAGGAGGAGGAAGGGTTAAAGCCCCCAGCCCAGCCCTGCCTTGCCCATGGTCAGCCACCTCGTGTAATTCCATTAGGGTGCCAGATTCAAATGCAGAATTAGCTGTTGCCTACGCAGAATTATGTTAAACATGGCCCAGACTGAAAATCAATATTCTGCTTAAGTAACTGGCCCTCCAGTAATTTAATGAAGCTAAATTGCATTACACGGAGGTAAGGTGGTGGGGGACCATTTTGTCTCAAACCTTCCATTATACAGTGACTGTACAGCTGGATGCCTAAAGAGAAATTAAACATATACACTCATTTCTTCTTGAAGTTGGAACAGTGTTTTTTACACTGGATTACTTGTCTCCTTCCTTAATTTAAAACTACAGTAAATAATTTGCAGCCACATAATTAGGAAGGAGGCACGGTCTCATAATAAGAGGAAAAAATTGCTACCAGAGTATTAAAGGATTTTTTTTACTCAGCGAGAAAAAAATGAAAAAGGACATTAAATGTTAGATCTGTATTAAAAATGTAATTCTAAAGGGTTTAAATCTATGACATGTCTACACTGAATTAATTAAATTCATGATCTGATCAAGGACTGAGAAGCTACCTTGGAGCTATCTCTTAAAAATGCTATGTATGTACATGTCAAAATAGGAATTAAAAAAAAAGCAGGCCTTTGATTCATTGGCAATTCATGCATGCATTATTGTGCTTTCTTGCCTGGCAGTAGGAGGGAAGTCAAAGTTTTATAAAGCACCTGAAACCTTCTCCTCACGCCTCTTTATTAAAGGAACTTCCTCGCCCGTTCCCAAACTCGGAGCCGCCCGCTCTGGATGTGATCATGGTGACATCCTCGGCGACTCAACTCGTGTTCAAGCTGATTGACAAGAACAAAGAGCCTACAATTACATTATGCAGCACTTGTACTGCACCCTCTTTTATTTATTATTCAGCTGCAAAACTTCAACGGGAAGAAACACTTCAGAGTTTTGTGTCGGGGAGACGGAATTAAATTGACAATAATTCCGGGCCGTGTGGTCTGAAGTTCTGCTGATTAGAGATTACTTCCCCCTAAATCATTTGTCACATTGCCTTATAGAAGGGTAAAACAGACTTCAACCATGTGTAGCTGCAGCGGTATCTTTGGGGAAATGCAGGCAGCAGAGTATGTATTGTTTAAAGGGAAAAGAAGTGATTTGCATCTTCAATCGCTATTTTTCTTGCCTGTCCAACCGCCGGAATTTTCCTTCTGTACTTAAAAGGCAGTTAAACAAATGAAATTTATTTATGCCGAATCTGAAGTGAAAAAAGAGGCACTTAAAATCTGCTTAACACCTCAGAGGGCACCGCTGGCCTGCAGAGATGTGCCAAGGTCTGCGAGAGGAAGCATCAGCGGGAAAAGCGGGAGCAGAGCTCGGAACAGTTTGGGTCAGGCTGGCTCTTCCCAGAAAGCTGCTACGGATCAGCAGCACATCACTCCCAGCTCCTCTTTGCTGCTGGTGGGGGAATGCTGGTGTAAAGCCCCTGAAGGTGTCGGGGTGCACTCACTGCTCCAGTCTCGCACTTTAATTAAAACCAGATGCCACTGTCAGCCATCAAATCTATACCTCAGGTCATTAAAATGAAATTCCGTGGCTGCTGCCAGACCAAAATGTACAGAGGATGCACTGAAAGGCCACAAAGCAAGCGAGGGGAGTCAAGGGGTGCCCACCTCTGTCTCCTCCTAACCACAGCATCACCAAAATCTGAATATTCAGCTCCATGACCTAGCCCCGTGTCAGCTGAACGTGGAAATGTTTCATGGGTGTGTGGGGCTGGCTTCAGACAGGCAGGAGCAGGAAAATCTCCCTTCCTTCCCAGGAAAGCTCCATCCGGATCAACATCACCTTTGCCAAAAGACAGCTCCAGCATCATCTCGGGCAATGAGGGAAGGAGATGAAAAATTCAGTCTCTCTTTTGCACTTTATCGATTGAAAAGGAAAAGACTTCCAAGAGAAATTATTTTTACACCCTTGAATACCACCTAGCAGATCTATATTTTGTCTCTTTTTGACTCAAAAGATGTTTTACTCCCTTATTTCTTTTGGAATGGCAATTCAATAATGTGTGGCTGAACATTTATTAATTACATTCCAGTTTAAGGAATTATTTTGAAGGGAATAACTGCTCTCAGAAATCTTGAAATGCTTTTGGTTTGATTTCTGAGTCCATTAGAACTGAAATGTAGCTTTTCCCTTCCACACTGAGTTCCTGGCTTGTACTTAAAACCAGCAATGGCAGGATTTTTTCCTAGTAAAACATGGGTTTAAACACATTTTCAACAAGGGAAACACGTCATGTATTTTATAATACAAGGCCCTTTAGAGCAAATGATCCGGCTTATTTTTTTTTTTTAAGATGCACCTTTATGTTCAATGATATTTCCTTTGGGGTTTTCATTAACATTCCATCAGAAAAATAAAAGCCTCTTTTTTTTTTTTAGTGAAATACCTTGACTGATGAGTTTAGCGTTTTCCTCCTGCTCATATTTACATTTAGTGTTTTGATGATGTTAAATTCTACAAATGAGAGCAGTTTTTAAGTGTTCCTTTCAACACTGCCTGCCTTTTCTGTTTGATTTCTCTTGCTGATGGTGTGTTGTCAATGCTGAATGCTGGAATTGTTGTTGAGCAGGCACAGCTGGATGAATTAAAGTCTCTCCAGTAACTCAAACCAGAAATGACTTCATCTCAAAACTTTCCGTGTAGCACAGGTCAGAGCTCTGAGTGGGGACAAAAATAATGGGGTTACCAGAGGAGGAAAAAGTCAAAAGTACAAGTCAAAATACAGACAGCAGTTTGGGCTCGCCCTGTGCAGCAATTTCTCTCTGTTACAGAGTGAAGCCCTGATGGAGACATTTGATAAGTAATTGTATTTTAAGTTCAAATAGAATATCTGCATGTGAGCAGATACAGAGCCCTGTACACTTATCTTATTAGCTATTTACTTAAATTATCTGTTGGGTACACTAATATATACCTAGTGTCGCCTAATGATATCATCTGCTAATTTATTCAAGGAATTTTGCCAAAAAACAAATAAAAGCCTCGAACACAAACATTTCTTCCCCATTCATTTAGAGCTCATCACAAACAGCGAAGCATTTCAATGTGGCCAAGGCAGATTTTCAA
>VZTB01037519.1:357353-359853 GCA_013397245.1 Thryothorus ludovicianus
CCATTCCAGATCAGAGATTAAAATTTTTCTACCCACATCAGTGGGTCCAAAAATCCTCACCTGTACAGGAGGGTTTTGCCAAACCCATTTGTTGAGCCCCAATTTCAGCAGGTTTCAGGATCTTCCCTGTCTTGCTTGTTTTTTTAGGATATTGCAAAAAAATATAAAATTTCAAAAGTGACAAATTTCCTGGGCAAATGTGTCACCCTCCAAACTTTTGATTGATTTAATGACCCTGAGCTGGGTAAGGGGAGGCTCTGAGGATCTCTGTCCCTCAGAGGGGACCCCAAACACATCTGGGGTTTTGCTGATGTGCCCAAAATGTGGGGGCACCCCCTTGGCTGCAGCCTGGGGGCTCCTGCCTGACCCTGTCCCCTCGTTTGGGGACTGTCCTCACCCTGTGCCTCCCCCTCCCTTCCTGCCTCCCCTCCCCGACTGCCACAATCCCAGCTTGTGTCATCATGTTCAGCACAGATGTTTCAGCAGCTGTACATGGTGAGCAGCTTTGAAAAGAGGTTTTTTTTCCTAAAATGTTTTTTCCTAAGATATTTTCCCTCATATTTCTTTTCCCTAAGATTTTTTTTTTCCTCTTTATTTCTGATATTATTTTTCTTTTCTGACTCATCCTCATGGCCTGATGACAATTGCCAACCAGTGCCATGGGATTTGGGACCACAGGGACTTCCATTATGGGCACAGCTTCCCACACTCCTGAAATTCACTGATTTTCCTTATTTATTTTTATTATTTTGCCTTGCTGTGTGCTGGGTTTGGTGGGTTCCTCGCTCAGTGGTGGGGCCAAGGAGTCACTTTTATATTTTGGCACTGTCAATAAAGTCCTGGTGGTGGCCCAGAGTTTTGTCATGGTCTGTGACACACATGGGACAGCCCTGGGCATGGTCAGTGAGCCTCACACCTGTGTGGGGAGCACTGTAATTATTCCCCAGATGAAGCAAAGTCATGCAGATTCCTGAAATTTTGCCCATCAACCTGCAGAGTTGAGGAGCTGAACAATGCCCTGGCTGCTGGTTTGATTTTCTTCAAGAGTTACACTGGTGGCTGAAGTCTTAACCCAAAAAAACCCCCAAAACTTAAAGGAATGAAATCCCAAGAAGCCCAGGAGCTGTAGATGTTCCCATCTCCAGGCTGTCCATCGGGATGGCTGAAGGCTCTGGCACAAGCACTCTCAGATAAGTCATCTGCACCCTGGCTCTTCTGTTTAATTATATTTTTTAATGTCATTTTTCTTGTGTCACAGTAGACAATACTCTTCCTCTTTACTGAGTGTAAGGGATTTATCCTGGAGATTCCCATGAATGATCCTATTTATACAAGCAGGGACATTCCAGGGGCTGGTGCCATGACTTATTGCTGGGCCTGCCTGCCACTCCTTGAGTACCTTGTTTTCCTTTTTAGTTCTTCGTGTGTGAGCGGGTTCTGATTTGTTTTTAATAATTAAAGAAGTGGAGGAGGAAATGGAGTGGCTTTGGATGCCAATCCAAAGCTATTCCTTTTTTCTGGATACTGGCAACAAGTGCCCTCAGCCTCCCTCTGTGTTAGTGCTTGGCCAAGCCCCACCACCCATCCTGCTCTTCCCAAACCCTCCCAGTTCCACTGATTTACTGGAATGCCAGTCAGATCCCTTTGAGGAGCCAGAATTAAGCATTCCCACCCCCATCCAAGCTCCTCCCCAGCTCAAAAATGGATTTTGCTTTGTGTTTATGTGCTCCCAAGAGGAGGCAGGGCTGCCCAGGGCTCTCCTCATGTGAGCAGCTCTGCACAGTCCAAAATCAGCACCCGAGGGGGCTCCACTGCCCTGCCCTGGCATTCCCTGCTCCTTTCTCCTCTGAGGAATGAGCTGGAGGAGTGGTGGTGGCATCACTGGAGCTTCCCTTTCACAGGGTGACCCTGTGGCCGTGGATGGGGGCTCATGGAAAACGGGGCAGCCAAGCTCTGCCCTGGACACCTTTGGGTCCCTCACCAAGTGCAGGAGCAGGAATGTGACATTTTTTTTAAAAAAACAAGCCAAGGTTGGCTGCTGGCTTCAGCACACGGCCTTTGCACCTTTGCCTGTGGAAAACTTTCAGGATTATTTCCATTTCCACATTAAATCCAGAGTTTTCATTCCACCATAAGCCCAGGAGAGGGTGGCACAGCCTCCTCCTCCCTCTCTGTGCTCCTCTCCCACTCAGCTGCAGGACAGGAGGGTTTGCTCCGTGCAATCCTCCCTCCTGCTGAGCTCCCTGGGATCTGCAGCACTCCCAGGCATTTCCAAGGGGTGAATCAATACAGAAGCTCATTCAACACCACTGACAATTTAAGGTTTTTTCTTTTTTTTACCTGGTTGTTAAATTCACATAAAGGTAAAATAAAAAGGGCTTTCCTGGTGGTGGAATAAACCCCTCCTTCCCCTCCCTCCTTCCTCCAGTCTCCCTGGCATGCAGTGATACCGTAGCACTCAGTCCATTTTGGGATTTCATTGGGAATTCAGACTAAAGGA